>VCHN02001669.1:0-20737 GCA_007115665.2 Sequoiadendron giganteum
TCCTTCCTTGTAATCCTATCATTTATTTCAATTTTCATGGTGGTTCCATGTCTAAGATAGATTTTACCTTTTCTAGATCAATTTATATCCCTCTTTGTGAAACGATGAAGCCAAGAAGTTTCCTTGATGTGACCCTAAACACACACTTTTTTGGATTCAATCGTAGTTTGTATTCTTCAAGTCTGTCAAAGATAGGTCCTAAGACTTTTATGCTCTCACTCCTCTTCTTTGATTTTTCCAAAATATCATCCACATAATCTTCAACTGTTTTGTGGATCATGTCATGAAAGATGAGGGTCATTGCTCTTTGATAGGTAGCTCCTGCATTCTTCAACCCAAATGGCATCACATTCTAGTAGTAGGTTCCCCATGGACAAGTAAAGGCAGTCTTATGTTGATCTTCTTTAGTGATTATGCTTTGATTGTACCCTGAAAATCCATCCATGAGTGACAATAATTCATGCCTAGTTGTTAAATCCACAATGAGATCAATGTTGGGAAGAGGGAAATCATCCTTCAAACATTCCTTGTTTAAATCCCTAAAATCAATGCATATTTTGATTCCCCCAGTGGGTTTTGAGACTGGTACCAGGTTTGAAACCCACTTAGGATAATCTATCGGTCGGATGAATCCAATGTCAAGAAGCTTTTGTAGTTTCAGTTTTCCCAAGAGTGCTATTTGAGGATGCATCTTCCTTAATTTTTGCTTGACTGGTTTGGCTTTAGGATAGTCTGGTAGGTGACGTACAACCACTTCCAAATCAAGGCCTAGCATATCTGTGTATGACCATGCAAAGTTAGCTCATCTCCCCTAAAGGAATTCTATAAGGTTCTTTTGTTCTTTGTCTAACAAGGATTCAACATAGAAGGTGATCTTAGGTTCCTCTTTTATTCCCATATTGACTGGCGCAACCTTTTCTGCTAGTACCGCTGATTTTTTAGGATTCATTATATTAAGGGGGAGATTGAATCCTTCATCCTTGGGCACCTCACGAAGGTTTTCACCGTCGGATGTGTCCTTTGTTTTTAATATTTTATGATCAGAGAGTGCCATGAGGTGGTTTTCACTCAAGGATCTACAAGTTAATTGCATTTCATTTATTTTGCAACTGAAGGATTCAATCATCTCCCCATAGTATGCCCCTGTATCAAGCTCTATGTCAAAGCCTTCTTTGTGATCTTCCCATGACAAGTTGTCTCAGAGTCCCATGAATTCTGAGATTGCTTCATCATTTTTGAATAATCGAGAACCTATGGTCCTTTTTGGTCCATGTCAATGAGTTTTGGATATACCAAGCGTATTTTGGTTGGTTGGTTATTTGAGACAAAGGATGTTATGGATATCATGAATAGGGAATTATTTTCAAATAGGTCACCCATATCAAGGGGGGAGTCATCTGAGGTTGTACCACGTGATGTAGGTAACCAAGAGGAATCCTCAACCAATTTAATGAAAGTACCTTTGCTAATAAGGGTAACCTTGCTAGTAGTACAACCTAAACCAAGATTCTTTAGTCGTTTCTTAGGAATGATAGGTTCTAGCAAGCCATTGCCATTCTGCCCTAGCTTCTCATTCTTGTTATACCCAATGCTCTACATTATGTATAGACCTTTTTTTTCATCTTCCATGGGAAGAACAAGAACAGGTTGTTCATCTTGATAGAGGAGTTTAGAGATATCTTGCTCATGGATGTCTTCTTGATTCAAATCTCCCCATTTGGTGAAGGTAGTAGATACCATTTTGATAATTTTTGGTTCTTTGTTACTAGATGTTGGTTTCCCAAGTGTGTGAGGAGAAATTGGTAACTCTCCTAAGACATAGGTGTCTTTCAATATTTTGTAGCTACCACAACCATCATCTTGGATTACTGATTTGACATTGGGTATTCTTTTTACAAGAGGTTCTTGTGATGCTGAGGGAGAGGCTAGAGATGATGGATCAAAAAATGAGCTTGATGATGTAGGTCCTTCATCATTTTTGGGTATTTGTGGGATTTTGTAAAACTTAGCTTCAAGGCTCTTGCAGTAGTAGAAAGGCTCAGGATCTCCATGGATAGTGATTTCTCTGCCCTCAAAAGGAAACTTCACATGCTGATGATAAGCTGAGGCTATGGATTTCAACGCATGGATCCAAGGCCGACCAAGTAGAATTTTATAAGGAAGATCAAGATCAAGTACTTGGAATGTAGTCTCTGCAATAAGGGGTCCCACTTGGATAGGGAGTGTTATCATTCCTTGTGATACCCATTCTTGGTCATCATATGCTCTGATGGTGGTACTCTTTGTCTTCTCAATAGTATCTTCTGAATAGCCTAGATGCTTGATCAACTGCAAGGTACAAATGTTTAGACCAACACCTCCATTTACCAAGACTCTTTTCACCTTGTTTTTATGAATGAAAATATCAAGGTGTAAAGCATGGTTATGAGATGGTTGGGATGGTAAATCTTGTTTGGAGAAGGTGAGAAGATGGCTGGCGATATGCCCTACCATATCTTGAAATTGATTGGTATCAATGTTCTCGAGAATAAATGATTCAAACAAGGATTTTTCTTGTATTTTCCTGTGTGTAGGAGATAATTTCAGGAGTTCCAAAATTGATATCTGAGTGGGGGTTTGTTTAAGCTAATCTACAAGATTGTACTTTCTAGGATTAGATGCGGGCAAAGTATGTTGTGTCCTAGATTGAGCTGGGATAGCTCCTTGAACGGTTATTTTTCCACGTCGCATGGTGACTCCACCTTTTGTACTAGCTCCTTTGATGGTAAAAATAGTGATAACACTATTTTAGGAAGCAACTATATTGGAATAAGTATGTTGAACATTGGTGTAATCCTTAGCTTTACCATTACTAGCTTTGTTATGACCAGGCATAGAATTCTTGTATATCATGAGATCTTGATTTCCAATGGGTACCACAACATATATGGTATCATTCTCTATGAAATCTTGGATGATATTCTTGAGTTTCACACAATTTTTTGTTTTATGTCCTTTGATTTTATGAAAGTCACATAGATCATGCTATTTGTACCAAGGTGGCTTTTCTTGGGGTTCTTGGTAGTTTTCAAAGTTAGGAATTATTATCAAATTTGACTCTACCAATTTATTCATGATCATTTCAATAGTTTTCGATAACTGTGTGTACTTGCATTTGGGATAGTTGTTCCTATTACCAGTTTGCCTTGGTTGCATGTTATTTTTATTGATCTAATTGTTATGAGGTGGTACCATTTGTTGCACAACTGGTTGGATATTAGCAACTTGATTATCATTGGGTCTAGGAGCACTTAGTATGACCTTAGCATCCACTACACCGTCATTTGTTACATTTTTATTTTTAGCCCATAAACGAGGTTCCTCATTTGAACTAGTTGAAAGACTGTTGTGTTTGTAAGCTTGATTATTTCCTTGTGAGATTAAGGCTCTTTCAATGTTAAGGGCTCTTGGAAAAATCTCGTCATAGGATGTGATGTATTGCATTTTTAAGTGGAATGATAGATTTAGATCAAGGTTGGCTATAATAATTCCCACTTGTTGTTCATCAGGAAGAGGCCACTTGCTTTTACTAGCTCTTTGTCTCCATCATTGTAAGAAATTTATGAAAGTTTCCCCTAGATTTTGTTTGAAAGTGTACAACTCTTCTAGACTAACATCGATGTCATGATTGAAGGAGAAGTGATCGATTAATTTTTTGGTTATTTCTTGAAATTTTTTGATACTAGGAGGAAAATGAGAAAACCAACAGTGCCTGTTAAACTTTGAGGGAAGAGGCACATTAGATATGAACCATTGTAAGCCACTTCCATACACATGACATTGAATTCTTTGATGTGGTGCATAAGACTTCCTCTCCCTCTATATTTGTCAAATTTGGGGATTTCAAAACCGAGAGGGAATGGTATCATTGCTATGTTTTGATCAAATGGGTAAGGACACAAGTTTTGTGTATGAGGTTTCTTGGTCTTTCCCATGCGAAAGTCCTACATTTCTTGTGATACTACTTTTAATTGTGAAGCTAGATCATCTTGCGGATTGGGTGGAGGAACATATGGTGGGATGAGAGATGAGTTATATGGGGTGTATGAAGGTGTGATATTCTATGAGAGTGATGAATACGTTCCTGATGCATTTGGATTGATGAGGTTTATATGAGGAAAATAAGAACCTTGTTGTTGTTGTTGGGAATATTGTTGATCTAGTAAGGCTTGTTGTTGTTGTTGTTGCACCACTAGGGCTTTTGTTTGGGTCTATTGTTGTTATTGTGCTGAGATGTCTTGTTGTTGGGCTACTAAGGATGCTTGATAGGCTTCTTGTTTTTGTTGTTGTTGTTGTTGTTTTTGTTGTTGTGTGGCTTGTTATGCTACTAAAGCTGCTTGTTGAGCTTGTTGGGAAATGTCTGCTTGTTGTTGTTGTTGTGCTAAGGTTGCTTTTGATCTTGATGTTTTTTTTGAGCTAAGGCTACTTGTTGAGCTGCTAAGGCTTCTTGTTGAGCTGCTAAGGTTGCTTGTTGAGCTGCTAAGGCTTCTTATTGTGCTTGTTGTTATTGTTGTGCTAATACTGCTTCTCATTGTTGTTGTATGACTTGTTGGTAAGTTTTTTGTGCTTTCTGTAAGGCTGAGGCATGTGCTTGTAATGTGGGATCAGGTGGTTGTTGAGACATCTGTGAAGGATTAGGTATATTGATGTTTTGAGTGGTTAGTGGATTGGTAGTGAAAGGTGGAGGGTTCCCTTGGTTTAACATTCCTTGCAATATGATAGAATGAGGTGGAGGAATGTATGTTTGATATCTTGATTGATTTGGTATAGAAAAGGGAATTGTTGAAAAAGACAATTTCAATAAATTTTACAATAGAAATGACACACTAGGAAATTGAGTCCATTGATTGAAAAGATTCCCTTGTCTTATGTTTTAAGGATTGCCTTGTGCAAAAGATGTAAACAAAGGATTTGTGATCAAGGTACTCCCAAGATTGATAGAACTTGTAAACAAGGGATTGATTTGAGGTGGATTGATAGGAGATGATGTGGTAATGGCAAATGGAATGGATGAACCCATTGGGGGGTTAGATAAAGATGACCCTAGTTGCATTGAGGGTTGATTCTATGATATGGTATTGACATACCCTTGTGTGTTTTTTCTATTTTTTTGGTTTGTACCACTTTTTGTGATGGTAGTTACACTTGTGGTACTCATAGGTGTGGATGAAGAAGGGTGTCCCCAGAATGTTGAAGTGGTGGTGGAATAGTGAACTTCAAGTAGAGTGTGTAGCTATTTTAGATCCTTGGGAACAGGAGGAGCACCAAAGGTATGTGTCCAAACGGTGGTGGGAGGTGGAGGATTAGTTTCAAGAGTACCCACAAGTGTATTAATTTTGAATGGTAAGGTGTGACCAAAATATTTAGCAAGGCTAGTTGCAAGACTAGGTATGTAAGTCTAACTTAGCCCTTGTGATGGAGTTGTGAAATCTTGTTTGAAATCCTGTGCTACAAACATTCAGGAGATAGGAGCTACACTTTCAAAAGATTGATGTTCTAAAAGTTCTTCTCTAGTGAGCTCAAACAAGTTGTTGGTGATGTCTTCAATTTTTTATGGTCCTAAAGGAGATGATGGTTGTTGCGATGGTCTAAGATGACTTCTAGGATCAAATTCTAAAGGATTTGGATCACTTGAGGTAAATGTAACTTTTTCTTTTTCCATGATTCCCTTGTATTGTGATCTCATTTTTACCATAAACTTCAGGTTTCTGATGGTAGAGTTGTGTTGAGATTTATAATGTTTGAACTCTCTAGTGGACTCAAATTTAGGTAAAAGGGATGCTCTAAATATTTTTGGAGCAATGATGATAATGGGAAATGAAAAGATGGGTGATATGGAAAGTGATCTTTGTAAGAATTTTGGGGCAACACTTTTTACTTAAGTTTGATGTTGTGATGTTGGACTAAAGGATGATAATGAACTTAGAAATATTTAGGGTAGACTTGTGACCTTCAAGATGAGCTAGTTCAAAAATGATAACTAACTTTACTAAGTGCATGGAAAAGGATACATTTCACATACAAAGTAGCTAAGGTAGCAAGTTGGTTTGAGGTTTTAAGTCCCAAAGTGTTGGTGTATTTAAAATTTTGCAAAGATAGATGAGGTGAAGGATGAAATGTGATGAAGGGTTGTATGAGATGTTTGACCCAATGTTAACTTAGAATGAACCTACGTTTTCCAAGACCACAGTAGCGAGAATGATGCTAGACCTCTAAAATGTTCAAATCCTAAAGACTCAATGATTTTTTAGAAAACTTCTAGATCTTCAAAAAGTTGAATGCCTTGGCTTATAAAGAACGTGCATAGATTGGGAATTTTTATTATAGCGCGTTCATAAACATTTATCAACAATTTGCTTCTATTTTTGTAGAGTGCCTCAATGCAGTTGTCGATTTCTCTTGTACTACAATTTCTAAGTTTATGGTGATGACAAGTTGACTTTCGTTTGGGGATCTTTACTTTGCATGAGATCATTTGGTAAAGTGAGGTTTTGTTTTGGTAGTTTCACTTTATGGACCTGGATTGTACGAGAGAAGCTTAGTATCATGAAAACGACCAGGGTTCTGACTCCAAAAGAAAGCATATAATTCTGGACTATACCTTAAAGTGTGTCTATAAAATTTTGCCACTATCTTGCTTCTATTTTTGTGAATTGCCAAAAGGTGTTTCTTGAAAGATTTTGGTTTAAGATTCCCGGGCTTAGAATGATGACCTGTAGATCTTGTCTTGGGGATTTTAGTCTTGCATGAAATCATTAAAGAAGAAGAAGATAATTATTGCCACCTGGGAGGTGGTAATATGGGCCTTCTAGCCAAAATATCTACTCTTCGCTCTTCTTTATCCAAGATAGTTGTAGCAACTCTCCACTGATTGGATGTTTCTTTAGTTTCAAAAGTAAAGTTTCTCAAACTGTTGATAATATCCATTTGTTCTACCTCAATGAAGTCAAAGTTTGGCTGAATTATAGCACCTAGAAGATCAGGTTGTTCAACGGGAGCAATCGGTCTCCAAATAGTCATGTGGGGTTCATTTTTCAAT
This sequence comes from Sequoiadendron giganteum, assembly GCA_007115665.2. Lineage (NCBI taxonomy): Eukaryota > Viridiplantae > Streptophyta > Pinopsida > Cupressales > Cupressaceae > Sequoiadendron > Sequoiadendron giganteum. The sequence continues at coordinate 7,079 of VCHN02001669.1, forward strand.
TTATCTTTTCTTAAATGAATCAATTTTACCACAAACACTTGTCTTTCGATTATGTTTTCAAACTAGATGTTTATGTCAAAAATATCATTCACAATGTCCATCTCATGAAAATCATGCGATTAAAGCCACAATTGCCTATGTTATCCTTGGTAAATATGGGTTTGAGATTAATGTCAAGATATTTAGAAATCGTTAAGGATAAATCCTTAGGATAAGTAGTAACATCAAGGCTAACTCAAGAAGTCCATATTTAAGCCAAAGTGTTTGAAATTTTGGATAGTGAATGTTTGTTTTTAGATCATTTTGAAATCAAGTAAAGTGTTAAACTGACTCACAAGCATTACAACCCTAGGATGGAAATGGCTACATTTGTTGTATTCCCACTTGGATTTATCTAGCTGTGTTTATTCAAATAAGATGATTAGAAGCTTGACCACACAAGCTCCCCCTTATAGTGCACTTGCTTCTTGGGTCAGCCAAGCTTCAAGTTCTCATGAATCTCCCATGACAAAATTTTCATCTCTACTAAGAACCATAAATATGTGGGACAACTTCATAGGTCTGACCTCCTGACATCAACAAATATTAGGGATTTTTGGCTACTACACAAGGGTTCACAATAAGGGTATCTAGTTCAGAGGACACAATGATAAACTCCCTCAAGAGGTCTCCCAACCCTTAATATAAGGGCTTTACACATCATAAAGATACTGGGAGAGAGCTATCATGTATCACCCTGTTGATTGCAAACTTACCTTGCAACTAAAAATTTATATAGTGGTTCGGAAGAGCCTAGATTATGCTCGCTACCGCTTGGGTCATTCCCTTGGGGTGAGTAATTTTTCCCACCAAGGAAAACCCTCTAGAGGTAAACAATAATGAGGAAGTACATTCGTAGTTCGATCATCTTCATTCGCATGAATAAAGAGAGAGCACACACTATGCCTTTTCCTCATACCCACATGGTTCAATTTTAAACCCAAATTGAAAGATGTAGGTGATTTTGCAACGTGATAGAGAATGTTTCTATTTCTCAAGATCACCTAACAGCACGAGAGAATTGCATACACATTCACTAGAAAAGTTGAAAACCACAAAACAAAACAAACAGTTGTTAATTTTATCCCTCAAAGAAATAATGGATTAATTTTAAGCACCAATTAAAGGTGAGTGTTCCTTGTTCAATTTTAAGCCCAATTAAAAGATGTGATGTGAGGGTTCATTTTTATCCAAACTTCAACGTTCATTTTAGACCCAATGGAAAACTAGCATGTTGCTTAAAACTGAAAACAAAAAGCATGAAATTGGGTTATAATTTCCCTAAAGTGTTGAATGCCAGTTACAATTATAGAATGTTTAGATAGAAGAGAAGTTCTTCAATTTCTCTCCATGCCTTTAAACCTACAAAACCCTATTAGTCTAACAATGAAAACACAGTCAGACATCGATCAGTGATCAGATAATCAAAATAAATTAAGTCACATGTCGAAAAAAAAATGTGAAGTTTCTTACCCTGGATGAGCATTGTTGTACACAATGGCGTCGCAATCTGAAATTGGGGCATCAGTCTGGTGAATTTGAGCATCACTCTACAGTAAGACCAAAGAGCACAATTGCATCGATGTTTTGATGGGTGTCATTGTAAACGAATGCGTCATGATTTGGAATTTGAAAGTGTCAGTCTGGTGAATTTGAGTGTTGCCATTTGCGTTCCATGACATTTCAAATTTAAATAAGCATCACTATATTTAAATCAACGTCGACCAATTAAATACGTGTCATTGTATCAAATTGTTTGGGCATCGCTATATGACGAAGCTATTGAAATAGTGGCATTTGTGGTTTAAGCATCTTTGCAACGTACAAAACAACATGAACATGGATTTCGAGCTAACAAATAGTTAAATGATCAGTTTGCCCTCCTTCTAGTGCTAGAATGTCGATGCAAGGATGCCAGTATGGTCCTAATTATGCTTGATCCATGAATAATTGAAGCATAACGGAGCCATGAGTACTCGAATCTCAACAAGATCAATCAATTAAAATTGAAAGTAAACATTTTATCAGGAAACCTAACATGCTAAATTTATGAAAGCTTTAAAGAAAACCTCTACTCTAATCTATTGAAATTTATCCTTTTGTGGAATTCGTGTCGTGCTGATGTGGACTGATGACCCTTTCCCAGTCTCATGATAGTGAGCTTATTTCATTCGATTCTATGGAAGAGAATCGACGAAACCATGGTGTTTGATGTGTGAAAACCTAAATTATGATAAAAATGAACATGATTGACAACTAAGTTACCATGATTTTATGCTATAAATGATCTAATTATGCTACTTCTAATCTAATGCTAAGCTAAAACTATGATAAAATATGAAACCCTAATTAAGATGCAAGCTAAGATGGATGCATGGAATCCATTAATGGATTCTCTAAGCTTTTATGCAACTAAAATTGTAAAGTGTGAAACTCTTTAATTCCAAACAAAGACAATTCCTTAAATAAATTCATTCATATTCCAAAGAAAGTCGAATCTCCATTCACAAGATTACTTAAAATCCATAAGATTTCAAACATATCGACTTAAAATCTACAAATAGATTCAAATTACTTCCAATTAAATTTATAAATGTGTCATTTTACACGATATTAATAATGCAAAAGAATTTGTAATAAAAGATTACAATTCAAGGCTTAGGCATTTTGTCGCCTTAAGCTCTACAATAATAATACAAGACTTAGGCATTATGTCGCCTTAAGTTCTACAATAATTCATTCAAGAATAAAATAACCTATATGAATAAATCATCCTTTGATCTTCAATCCAAAAGCATATCTTCATACATGAAGATGAGAACAAGGTTCAGGCGCTTTTTCCACCCAACCTCGAAGCTTACGCTTCCCCAAAATTTCTTAGTCATTCAAGAAATACCCGACCCTACACAAATTGCTTAGCAAAAAGAAGTTGACAAGCAGGATGGAATCTAGTGCGTGCCTAGTAAAACTAGTAATTCCACAAGTATTTTCATTTTTCTAATTCATTTAAGAAACAAGCAAGTTCAATACTAGGATATGGTAAAGAGTTATAAATATTCCATCTATTTCAATGGTCCTTAAGTTACTTGGCCAAGTAAAATGTCATGCACGACAAATAAAGTAGTTTTGGAAAAGAAAAACTACACTCTCTAATAACCCATATTCGACACCCATCTCGAAAGGTAAATTTCCAAACACATGTCATGCACATTCATTTATCAAGCATGCATGGTTCCTTTCAATCATAAACAAATTATCTTTCCCAACACATGTCATGTGCATTCCATTATCAAGCATACACGGTTCTATTCAAATTAAATACAATCTTTCAAAAACAATTTAACGGCAATCTTGTTTCAAGCATAAATGGTTTAAATGTTGTATTTTCATCGTTCTTTGTTTTTTTGCCTCCCCAAAAGAATAAATAATACTCTCTATTTTTTTCCCTGTGCTCTCAAAAACAGATTTTCTTTCTCTTTTCCCAATTCAAATTTCCTCCATGCCTCCTTCTTTTTTCATGCAAAGATGATGGAGTTATTCACAACGCTAGATCCATTTTTTGTGTTTGATCTCCAACTAGTTTTTCCATGACTCCAGTTTAAATTTTGATTGCATTCAATTTTGGCTGAAAGATATTTTCTTTTCAATTTGTTAACTGTTGATTTGAATTCAATTCCAATTTTGATTGCAAATGTATTCCTTTTTTTTATTTGTTTTCAAAAACTTATTTTTTTATTTATCTATTTCTTTAATAAAAACTTACCTCTTTAATTTATCAAATGAGAAGATATCCAATAATTTAATAACACTATAAATTTTCACAATTAAAAATTTATTCCAGAAATTTGTAATAACAACATTATTATTATTTTTAACTAATAATAAAATATTGATACAAGGAATTCAATTATCTAAATAAAATCAATTTCCTCACAAAATAATCAAATCGCCATTTAAAGCAAACATATACTGTTTCACATATATTTGAGAAATCAATTAAACATATTTTAAATTTGCAAGTATAATCATCACAAAATACATTAAAATAATAACTAAGTGGTGCGTGAGATTCCATCATCCTCATAAATGTCTAATGGCTAAAACGACTCTACCCGATCAATGTTTTCGCCTTCACTCACATTCACCTGTTCCTGTGTTCACTTGCACTCGAATTTTCATTAGCAATGACAAACCCCAAATTTAATAAAAATGCATTTCAAATCATTTCATTCGCATTTAAATTTCAATTTCACTTCAATTTAAATAATCATCTAACATAATAATTAACAATCTCATGATTAATAATTGCATTTAAATAATCGACAAAATAAATACGTGACAGAAATAAACTGAAAATAAGCTAAATGTGTGCAAATTGAGAGTATGGATGCAAATAAGTTTAACAACATAATTTTTCTCTGAGTGATCCATCCATTTGTCTCCAAATAGTGACCTATTTATAGGGAGAAAATGAGGAATGCATGGTTGAGATCAAAAAATCCTAATCAATGGTTCAAGATGAAAGGAATAGGAGGCATGGATCAAGGATTCTCATCAACGGTTGAGAATACAAGATCACATGGATCAAGGAAATGATCAAGGGTTCACAATTTCCTCAAACAAACACACTTTTGACCTGCTCACAAAAGTCAAAGGTAATTTTCTTAGGAGGTTGAAGGTTTAACTTGCTTTTGAAGCAAAGTGAGTTGATTGGAGGAGAGGGAATATTCCTTTTGGATGAGGAAAAAGGATAATTTACAAATTAAAACAAAGTTTTAATTATGTAAAAAAGATAAAGAATCTTCCATGGGAATATTCCCTTTGATTAGAGGAAAATTAGTTTAGTTTCTAATTAAACAAGCTTTAATTTATACAATTAGGGGATTAGATGAATTAGAGATATTTATTAAATTAAATGATTTAATAAATAGGGGAGCAATGAAATGATATTTAATTAACTTAGAGTTATTTAATTAAATAAGATGACTTAAGAGATCAAATTAAATATTTTAATTTATTTAATTTAATGAGATGAAGTGTTAGTGTGAAAAGAGGTGAATTAACCCAGTTTAATTAATTAGGCCAATGTACGAAAATGATGTAATTAATTAATTAGCTAGGGTAATTGAATTAATTAAGCGAAAGGAGGATGGATAAAGAGGAAATGATGTTAATAAACTTGTTTTGAGTGTATGACATTGTTTAGGACATTTTTTTAGTGTCTACACCAACCTTGTAGATAATGAACTATTTGTAGAAAAATCCATCACTAGAATAAATGCATTATAAACTTTATTCATTCCTTTCTTCCAACATTTAGTTGGTACAAATCCTATCATCCTCCAACAATTTTTTATTCAATCTTCTTTTCTCCTATGGACCTATTTTCACCATAGCTCAAAATCTTCCACCAAATGCATCACCTCTTTCTTCTTTCTACTATGGGATTTAAGCCACTACAAACTATCCACCTCCACCAAAATCTTCTTCTCTTGTTCTCCTCTCATGGAATTCAATCCACCATTGTCCATCCTCTTCCAAATAAAATATTCTCTCCATTCTTCACATAGTACCACACTATCCACACAAGTCAATATTATTGATATTATAAAAATTAAATATTTTCCTCACCACCACCTCTAAATTCATCATATATTATTCTTCACCAACTCCCTCACCTACAAACACCCATGGTTCAACAACTAGTATAACCAAACCTTCTTTTGTCTAATTATCTTCTTCATCTTATATTTTATCAAGATTATTCTTCATCTATTGCACCACTTCTATCAATAGCTCCATGCCTTCTAAATGACACACAACTACTTCACTCTCATTCTCATCTTTAACCTCACCTACAACTTCTCATTCCCTTGCTACAAATTCAATCTCCATCTTCTCCATGCCTTCAAAAATATATTTCACTAATACAACCTCCTTCTCTCCCTCTGCAACCTCATTCTTCTCTTTCTCATTATCATCTTGCATGAGAATCTCCTATTTAGGGCCATCTACATGAAACTCTAATCCATCTTCTACCATACCTAAACATAAAACTATTAGAAAATTATGGGACTTAGCTTCTTCCATTTTCTTTTCTTCTTCTCTTTTCTTACTCATCTCAAATTTTCTGTCTTGTAGGAAACCCAACATCCTAGGCATCTTTGCATAGACTCTATCAATAATTTTCCATCTCCTTTTATCAAAATCTCTTTCTCTCCTCTCCATAAAGGAAAAATTTACAACCCTTCTCAAGGTGACCCCTAACTTTTTTTGGAAGACATTTTCATACACACTCACTCTCACAATCATCAAATTAATTACTTATCTTAATCACTCACAACCACAACTATCCTCTACCTAGAAATGATACTAGAAGATGCACAAACAAAACCTTCTCTACCCACTTTAAAAATATTGGATGGCATTAGCACATTTACTCCCTAGTACTATCTTTGTGGGAGGATAGACAACACACTCTTACACAACAACCATTTTCTCTAACATCATTTCCTGTCTCTCATTCTTGTTTTATTTATAGGATTTCCACTCATTTGTAACAAAATCTTAGAGACCTTCCCAATCTTAACCCATTGAGAATTATAACTTTCACACCTCAATTTTTTCTTCTCATATATCCAACAAGTTCCCTACTTTGAACCATTATGGTATGATTAGCATCAAAAACCCACTTAAGGGAAGCCAATCCATATAGCCTACACGCTCACAAACCAAATATGTGGAACACATAAGCTTGAATGAAAAGACAACACTTTTATTAATTTTACACAACTCAATATAACATGATTATAAAAATAAAAAAGTATGTTATTGAATCCTATAGCTCAATACAACATTCTTACAAAAATAAGATTGTAGACACATAAAATCCACTTTTTTATTTTAACTTAATCATATCTCTAGCCACCGTCATTAAGCCTATATTATTTCTTCATTAATTAATTAATCCATCTTTTCTCTAATAGTTAATTAGATTAATCATATTTATTTAATTTATTAAACTAACTACCCTTTAGTAGTTAATTTAATTAATAATTAAATTAATCTAAACTAGCCTTTTTCTATCACTAGTTAATCAAATTAATTTCTATTTAATAATTAGGCTAATGCATATTTCCTCTTTCATCTCATTTAAAAATAGAACAAAAATATGTTTTCACCTCAAGACTAAAATTGAAAGATTGAACCTTTACATTTTTTGATGAAAATTTGTCTATATTACCATTTAAAAATAGTGTTACACATATTTAGAAAGATCTCACCACCTAGTGGCTTTATTTGTGTTTTTATGCTATTGTTTAAGCCCTTTATATTTTGACCATATTTTCGAGTTCGATATTGACCATCCACTCGCACTCCCCTCAAGCCTTCACTTACTTGCATCTCATCTCCCCATGCAAATTAAGGCAATACTATCCCTCCATAAACTTTATTTAATCCTATCCCTCCACTTTCTCCCTTCTCATCCCTTCCTCACATGAAAACTCATCCTAGCCATTCAACCCAAGATCTAATCCCAACCATCAATTCCCATCGCTGAAAATATATAAACCCTCATTTCAAAGACACATTTAATACCTACATCAATCATTCATCCACATCCAAGGCCTCATCCATGCACCAAGGAGGCATAATGCTTGTTTTTCATTAATAATTTGTTGCATTTCTTGTCTTATTCTCTATATTAGAGGTAATTTGGTTTGATCTAGAGAAGGATATTTCTTTCATGTAGTTTCCTCATTTATCCTCTAACCTCTATATATTACCTCACACATTTTGGCATTCCTAGTGGGAATCTTGTCCCAATATAATATTTGTATTTGTAGTCCTTTTTAGGGTGTTTTCTTAGGTTTTTACATGTTCTTGGATGTGTTTTATAGATGAGTGTTTCTTCCCTAGTCAACAATGTTTATGTATTCTTTTCAACTTTTCTACTACTTCTTTTGGATTTTTTCTTTCTATTTTTTGTCATCTATGTGTTTTGCAAGAAGAGCATTTCTACACTATGGAATAATATTTCAACTTAATATTTAGTATTCAATTTTTAGCATCTAAATTTTCTATTTTTATAGGCTTCTATAGTAGCATTTCCACTCTATGCAATAGTTTTTTTTCTTGATCTTCAATATTTCTTAATTAGTTATGTTTTTATAACATTGTGTAACCATTTATGGAAATTTTGCTCAATTTTGACTTATGCAACATAATATGTGTCATATGTTGTAATGTTTCTTATATTTCCAAGGCATGCATTTCATGTTATTCCACTTATTCTAATCACTATGGTATTTTTTCTTCTACAATGGCATTTCTACTTCATCCTACAATTTTTATGTTGCTTTTATGGCTTGTATTTCATGATGTGGCATTTATGCTAATCCCCATGGAATTCTACTTCTATAGTGGATTTTTTCTAAACATTGTGGCCTTTCTCTTTAATGTTTTTTTATTAATAGTGTTGTTTTTTCTTCTATTTATAGACAATTTTATTTTGGAGAATGTAATTTTTGCATATGGTAGTAATTTCACATTCTTATAGGTGTTGGAAAGCTAGTTTTGAGAATTTTACAATCATCCACTTATGTTTCTTTTCCAAATCATTCTTTAGGGCCTATTTTCTATTTTTATGACATCCTAACCCTCATGTATTTTTTCAAACTTCTAACTTGTGGTGTTGTAGGTTCATTTTTGTAAGGAAACTCAGGTGCGGAAACAGCTTCCTACACTAGTCTCTTAAGGAAAGTATGGTGCAAATTCGTTTTAAACCCTTACAATTTCAGATTCGTTAATCTACTTAACAAAGATATTGCAGCAATATACCATACATACAGAAAATGAAGAATGACACAATGATTTACCCTGGGGAAAACCTTTTCGTAAAACCCCAAAGACTCCAAAACCTCGCGACAATGTATTATCTTCAACACAATGGTTACAACACAATTTGCAATGTTCTTCGTATATCGTGATGTGCGTATTGTTGAACGCTTTTCATACGCATTTTGTCTTCAAGGGTTGGAAATCTCCTGAAAGAACTTGCATTGCAAGTGTGTTGTAACCATTGTGTTGAAGATAATACATTGTGCAGGTTTTGGAGTGCTGGGGTTTTTTACCGAAAGGTTTTCCCCAGGGTAAATCATTGTGTCATTCTTCATTTTCTGTATGTATGGTATATTGCCGCAATATCTTTGTTAAGTAGATTAACGAATCTGAAATTGTAAGGGTTTAAAACGAATTTGCACCATACTTTCCTTAAGAGATTAGTGAAGTCAAGCTCGCGACCGAAGTTTCTTTACAATTGCATCGAGCCCCATCAACTTTGATCCTAGTTGTTGGGTAGGCTTTTGAGCCAATCTCTGGTTGAGTGGGAGTTTTTTTGTGCAGAGCATTCTGAATCTTATTTGCAGATTGAGATGGCAAGTTCCTCATACAGTAGAATGGAGGTGGAGAAATTTAATGGCACTAATTTCGAGTTGTGGAAACTCAAGATGGAAGACATGCTTGAAGACCGTGATCTATGGGAGGCTACTTCACTTGATGTGAAACCTGTAGCGATACCTCAAGCGGATTGGGATATCAAGGATCGGAAGGCTAAGGGTCTCATCAGACTCTGTCTAGCAGATGCCGTTCTTCTGAATGTTCTTGATGAGACTACTGCAAATTCTTTGTGGAAACGGCTTGGGTCTGTGTATCAGGCCAAATCGCTGGTGAATAAGTTGTTCCTGAGAAAGAAGTTGTATTCTTTAAGAATGGAGGAAGGTGGATCCGTAACTGATCATCTCAATGCATTCAATTTGTTGATTGCACAGTTGGCATCATCTGGTGCCAAGATTGAGGAGGAGGATCGATGTATGACCCTGCTTTGTTCCTTGCCGGATTCGTGGGACCATCTTGTGATGGCTCTCGGAAGTACTATAGTCACATTCCGTATGGATGATGTGGTGTCTTCACTACTATCTGAGGAGATGCGAAGAAAGACTTCGGATTCATCTAAGGAAGCCCTTGCTGTTCGCGGGAGATCCAACGACAAAGGAAAGCAGAATGACAATAAGTCAAAGAAGGGCAGATCCAAATCCCGTGGGAGTTCTAAGACTCCTGGAAAGTCCAAGGCGAAATGTTGGAACTGTGATAAATCTGGGCACTTCCGGAGGGACTGCAAAGAACCGAAGAAGAAGAAGAAAGGCTCAGATTCAGCTTCTAAAAAATCTCAAGAAGATGGAGATGCTTTTATTGCAACTTTGGCAGCCCATGCATCTGATGATGTGTGGTTAGTAGACTCGGGTGCTTCTTTTCACATGACCTCTCATCGAAACTGGTTCTCAAAATATGAAGAGTTTGATGGTGGAAAGGTGTACTTGGGTGATGATTCTCACCTAAAGATAGTTGGACGCGGAAGGGTCACTATCAGATTTCCTGATGGACGAGTAAAGGGAATCAACGGAGTTATGCACATTCTGGGTTTGGCACGAAACCTATTATCTGTAAGTATGCTGAATGATGTAGGTGTGCAAGTTGTTTTTTCAAAAGATGGATGCAAGATGATGAGAGGTTCTATGGTGCTCGCTAAAGGTACTAGGAGAGGTACTTTGTTTCAGCTTGATGCATGCATTGCTCAATGCAATAGTTCTTCTGTTTCAAAGAAGAGAGTGGCTATCACTTCATCCCCACCATCTGAACGAGCAGTAAAGAAGATTGTGGCAATGGGTTCCGATGGCAGTGCAGTAAGTGTGCCTAAGGGTGTAAGCACTTTGGAAGGCAAGCTTCCTGCAGAAAAGACAATGTTGTGGCATATGAGATTTGGCCACATTGGTGAGAAGGGTCTTAGGACCTTGAAAACTAAAAATCTCGTTGAGGGGCTAAATGATTGTAATCTCGAATTCGATTTCTGTGAACACTGTGTTTATGGTAAGCAAAATCGTGTTCAGTTCTACTCCAGTTCTCACAAGTCTTCTGGACTTTTGGATCTTATTCATTCTGATGTTTTTGGTCCTGTAAAAGTTCCTTCTATCTCCAGTTCTGTATATTTTGTATCTTTTATAGATGATTACAGTAGAAGGACTTGGATATATTTCCTTAAAAGTAAGACACAGGTTTTCAGTCGGTTCAAGGAATTTAAGGCTCTCGTGGAGAATCAGACTGGTAAAAGAATCAAGTGTGTGAGAACTGATAATGGTGGTGAGTTTGTTCCATAGAGTTTGAACAGTTCTGTAAAGAACGAGGAATCGAGAGACATAAGACAACTCCTTACACCCCGCAGCAAAATGGAGTTGCAGAGAGAATGAACAGGACACTGATGGAGAAGGCTAGGAGTATGCTTAGTGGAGCTGGCCTAGAACAAAAATTTTGGGCCGAAGCTGTTGCCACTGCTTGCTATTTGGTTAACAGATCTCCTACATCAGCTCTTGTTGGTAAGACACCCATGGAGGTGTGGTCTGGTAAGAAGCCTTCAATTAGACATCTTCGTGTTTTTGGTTGTGAAGCTTATGCACATGTTCCAAAGGAGAAAAGATCTAAGTTGGAAAACAAAGCTGTCAAATGTATTTTCATCGGATACAGTGTTGGTGTGAAAGGATACAAACTTTGGAATCCTATGACTAGTAAGGTGTTGTATAGTAGAAATGTTATTTTCAGAGAGCTAACATCTTCTCCTATTGTGCTACAACCAGATGAAAAAGAAAAGGAAAAAGATGTTGTCTGGGCCTTCCTCCACCGAGAAGATCGAATTGGCATCCAGGCGTAATCTAGTTCGATGAGATAGCCTAGTACCTATAGGTTCAGAAGAAGAGGAAGAACAACCTCAACCTCAGCCCTTGAGGAGATCCATGAGAGAAAGAAAGCAACCAGAAAGGTTTGTTTATTCTATGTTAGATTCCAGTTGTGCTTTTGCTTTGATTACTAACACTGATGAGCCTAGATCTGTGAAAGAGGCTTTGGGCATGGAAGATGCAGGTTCCTGGATTGAGGCTATGGATGATGAGATGGCTTCATTGGAGAAAAACAAAACTTGGGACCTTGTACCTTTGCCTAAAGGGAGAAAATCTATTGGCTGTAAATGGGTGTTCAAGAAGAAATTATGTGCAGATGGCAGTGTTGAAAGGTACAAAGCTAGATTGGTTGCAAAGGGGTATTCATAGGTAGAGGGAATAGATTATGGTGAAATATTCTCTCCTGTTGCAAAGTTGACATCCATTAGATTTTTGTTATCTCTTGCTGCATCATATGATTTAGAGATAGAACAGATGGATGTGAAGATAGCTTTCCTTCATGGTGATTTGGAGGAAGAGATTTATATGTCACAGCCTGAGCACTACATTGTTAAAGGTAATGAATCCTTAGTTTGCAGATTAAAGAAATCTCTATATGGTTTGAAGCAATCTCCTAGGATGTGGTACCTTAAGTTTGATGCCTTTGTGTTGTCAATTGGATTTGTAAGATCGAAATCAGATCATTGTGTTTATTTCAGAGTTGAAAATGATCGCCTTCTTATTGTTGCATTATATGTTGATGATATGTTGCTGTTTGGGAAGGGTAATGGTATGATTTCTGATTTTAAATCTCAGTTGTCAGCACAGTTTGAGATGAAAGATCTTGGGGCAGCAAGATACATCTTGGGTATGGAAATCAGTAGAGACAGGTCTAATAGAAAACTCTGGTTGAATCAGAGTAAGTATGTGAAGTCTGTGTTGGACAGGTTCAGCATGGCAGATTGTAGACCACTATGTCTTCCTGTTTCAATGGGAACAAAGTTATCTGTAGATGATTGTCCAAAATCTCCTAGTGAGGTGGAGGACATGAGTAGAGTACCTTATGCTAGTGCAGTTGGCAGTCTTATGTATGCTATGGTCTGTACTAGACCAGACATTGCCCAAGCAGTGGGAGTCCTGAGTCGGTTTATGGCTAACCCTGGACGGGTACATTGGGATTCAGTTAAGCGAGTATTCAGATATTTGAGGGGTACATCAGATTACTCCATATGTTACCACGGTAACTCTTTTGGATCTCCGCATTCAGTTTGTATTTGTGGGTTTGTGGATTCAGATTGGGCAGGTGATATTAATAGTAGGAGATCCACCAGTGCTTATGTGTTCACTATGTTTGGTGGTGCCATCAGTTGGATGAGTAAGCGACAACCTGTGGTTGCTTTGTACACTACAGAAGCTGAGTACATGGCTGCTACTCATGCTTGTAAGGAAGCCATTTGGCTTAGGAGATTGTGTTCTAATGTTGGTGTTGATGCAGAACAGATTACTATTTGGTGTGACAGTCAGAGCGCTATTTTCCTTGCGAAGAATCCAACTTTCCATGCCAGAACGAAGCACATTGATGTGCAGTTTCTCTTTGTGAGAGATATGGTGGAAGATGGAAAGATAAATTTGGAGAAGGTAGATACTGTGAAGAATGTTGCAGATGCATTAATGAAACCAGTGGGCACTGTGAAGTTCAGATGGTGTTTGGAGTCTATGGGCCTTTTGGCCTATAGCAGTTAATTCCTGTTATGTTCCTATTGCTCTTACAAGGTGTTCGACAAGTGGGAGAAATTGATCTGCTCCTACAACTTCCACCTTATTCACTGTGAGATTTGGCCTGACTGCCATTTTG
>VCHN02000478.1:0-37284 GCA_007115665.2 Sequoiadendron giganteum
TACTTTAAATCTCAACCACATCTTCCAAAAAGTGGGAAACTACCTTTTTATCAGGTGCATTGCTACTATTTATAGCGATATTCCGCTTTTGTAGGATTTCTTTGCCTTCTGCAATCGAACTTAGAAAATTCTTGACATCTTCAGCTTTTTTATCAAATCTTGCTAATCTCGACGGCTCTACAACTGGACTAATGACATTTTTATAAATATATCCTCTTACTTAAACATATCTTTCACAACTTTTATATTCCTGATACTTCTTTTGATTTTTCAATAGAAGAGTATTGTACGATGAAAATCTTGACACAACATTGGCTTGGTTTTGAATTCTATGGAATAGTACTCCATGTTGAAAAAACTCGAAGTTTGACTGTAAACTCGACTATGCTCAAAGAAGCTCAACACAAATACTAAAAATAGCTTGCTGATTTTTCTTCTTCAAAATGACAGATTTTTCAAAAATAATCGGAGATATGGATTTTGTGTAGAATCTTGTTGCAAAGAGACCCAAATCGTCCGTTTTGAAAAATATTGATGACTAGTCAAAAAAGTAGAAAACTCTAAATTTTTAGGATTTTCCTAAAAAAGCTGAGAGTTGGGTTTTGTCAAGAATTATGTTTGAGAAGGACCCAGATGATCAGATTCTGAAAATACTGAAGATTTCTTGGACATGCATGAGAAAAGCGGTTTCTTGAAAATTTGAAATTTTCCCAAAGTTGTAGAGCATTGAAAACCAAACTGGCCTAGATTGTTGAAAATTGAAAAATATTGACCCCCTTCTTCTGAAAATTGATGCCATGGAAATTTGAAGCATGCAAAAGCGAGCCTCTGTGTGAGTTGATCTGGAAAATATGAAGAACTCTGAAGAAGCAACTCGTTTTAGGCTCTGAATTTTGACTTGAAGAAAATTATTTGTTTTCTCCTCTCTTACTCCAAACTGCAAAAAATGAATAATGAATGCAAAGGCCTTCTTAAATAGGTTTGGAGGAAGAAAAACGCTTTATTCTCTAGCTTTAAATCTCTAAAGCCAATCCTGAGCCTGGTTCGTCGAATGTAGACAATTTTTCCGAATGGTGAATGATGAAAACTGAAAAATTTCCTAAGGCATTGAGCCTTGGGTGCCCTTCTTAGCCTAGGGCACTTTTCCTTAGCAGACTTAGTTAAATTTTTTGAAATTTCAACTTTTGCTTGATTTTAACCTCTATTTGATCCTCGATCCCAGGAGCTTGGTGAATCCTATGAACTGGCGAATGATCTCCTCGCGGAGCTAGATTGAATCTGAGAAGATTATCTTGGAGGCATTTTCTAATAAAAACTTTATCTGATGCCTCAAAAAGTTGGTCACCCCTAGCTACCTAGGGCGCCCATCTCATCCATTGTTAGCCATTTTTTGACACTCTTCAACTTTGGCTTGTTTTCTCTGATCTTCTGATGAATTCTCGTTTCTGGAAGATTGGGAGGTTTGATGAACTGATGGCTGGACTCGTTGGATACCCTGATGAATTCTGAGGGGGGTCTCTTGGGAGCTGCATCTCCTGAAAGCTGCTTTTAGGGCCTCAAAAGCTTGGGCGCCTATCTCCTCCTAGGGTGCCCATGGCTTTTAGACAAAATTTTCTCAAGATTTTCATTTTGCCTTTGACTTCATCCCTTCGCTCTGTCTTCAATATCTGTTGACTGCCAACTCCGATGGCCTTGTTGATGATTGCGTTGGAGAGCTTGATCAAAACTGAAGGAGACATGCTGGAGACTACAATTACAAATTTGATGTTTTAGACCTTCAAATCCTTGGGCGCCTATCTCCACCTAGGGTGCCCATCACTGCCAGACTTAAGTCAATTTTTTTACTCTTTTTCATCTTTGAAACTTGAAACCTCATGTTGTGTTCTCCATTCGATCTGGATTTGTCGTCAGTTGAATGATCTAATGATTTTGCCGAGATATCCATTGAGAAGCTGGCAGGATTCTGAAGAGATCGACTGATCTGGAAAACCCTAATTGCTGGATTTGAGCCTCTAAAACGCTAGGCACCTATCTCCTCTTAGGGTGCCCAAAATTCCAGACTTAGAATATTTTTTGATGATTTCATGATTTGCCTTCTGCTTCTCAGTTTGAGACCTCTCCGTTAGATCTTCAATCCTGGATGACTGATTGATCAGATGGTTGTGTGGATGGATTCACTGCGAAGCCTGCTGAATTCTGAGCAACATTGTCTGGGAGGACAAACCCTAATTTCATCATCTGACCTCCTGAAAGACTGAGTGCCTATCTCCTTCTAGGGCGCCCATGACTGGTAGTGTTAGTTTTTATTTTGTAAATTTCAACTTTTCCCTTCATTCCTCACGTTTGTCGTTGCTTTGACCACTAAAGATGAAATTTTTTCTAAGGCACAAAATCCTAGGCACCTTTACTGGGTAGGGGTGCCTGGACTTTTCAGACTTAGCCAAAATTTTGCAGTTTTCATGATTCTTCAACTTCCATTCTTCGTTCTTTGTTCCTTGATCTTCTGGTGCAATTTCTTGATCTGAGTAGTCCTTGAGACTCTGAATCTGACACCTGGCAGTTGAGCAACCTCCATTAATGACCTTGGAGCTCCTGTAAAAGCTTCTAAAAAAGCAGAATAGACCCACTAGGGTAAAACTGATCTTTTTATGATTTTGACTGGACTAGCCTGATGAGGAAATATTTTAAGCCAATCAAAATCAGTTTGAACCCTAAAAGCCAAACTTTCTATTTTTAGAAAAAAATTCTAGCATCCATTTCGAAAGAAACCTAGAAAAAGTTATATTTTTTAGAAACTTTCTAAAAATAGAAATTTTCCTAAAATTTAGGGCCGAAAAACTGAAATCTGGGTTTTGTAGACTTGATCGCTCTGAGCAGACATAGATCGTTAGATTTTGAAAATTTTGAGTTTCTAACACTCATGCAAGACATGCAAATCCCTAATTTTGACCTTTTTGACAATTTTAACAAGACTTTTGACCATTTCTTCAAAATTCCTAAGTGTAGCAAAAATTTTAATTTGGGGTACAACAAGACCAAAAATCAAGAAATATTGACTTTATCTAGTATAGAAAATAACAATGAATTTCGAAGATAGTTGTTGTATTCCTTGTTTTTTTGGACCTGATAATGTGAAATCTTGGTGGAATGTATTTCACAAAAAATCATTTACTTCCAATTTCATTATCTTTTAGTTTGATGGATGAGGTGAGTCAATGTTTGAATAGCCTTGAAAAATGTTTTAGACCATGCATCAAAACTTTGAAGCTACTTTGTTCTTTTGTTGTTGGTCTTTAACATCTTTGCATACTTGGGTCATTATGGTTCAATATATTTTTCCTTGAACATATCTGCAGACTTTAGCAAGAGGTTTGACAAAGACAAATATTGGTGTGGAGATGATGGATCTTAACACAGTAGACATACAAGATATGATAGAGTGTGTCGGCCGATGTGCCGGAGTTGTCATTATGGTTCCTTCTAGCTCTGGACCTGCCAATAAAGCTCTAAGTACACTTTATGCAGCTGTGAAGCCAAAGCAGGTCAGTAAACAATCTGCAATATATTAATTGTTAGTATTTTCCATTTTTGTACATGATAAAAAAGAGTTTTCGTGCAGCCAATTATTATAGCAGAGAGCTATGGAGGAGATGATGAGCCTGTTGATACAATAGCACAACGATTTATAGCAATGGGGATTTCTCTTCCAATTCCACCTTTGAGAATAAAAGAGATACCAAATGAGGCAACGTAATCTTCCTTACTTCTTGCTTAGTTCTAGTTTTGATTTCTAAATGCATTCAAGCTTACTTGTTGTTAGCTCTAGCTTACCTTTTTTTAAGGCATTAGCAAGAAAGGTCTTTAAATTTGTGATTGTGAATTATGTTTTTTCAACCACTTGACAAGAAAAGTGACCTTATTTGATTTCGATCTTGTGTTATCACTACAATGAAATAGAAGGTTCAACTAAAATGTAAAACATTGCTGTTAAAAATATAATTGTGCTACTCCAATTAGAAAACTGGAAGAAAGTTCTACATACAAAGGACCAAAATTTGGGATATTAGATGCCAAAGTGATGCAGGAGCATCTGTGTCCATGATGATCTTGCATCGCAAATAAAATATTCCTTTCAAAGTTTTGGTTGTTTGTTTGATAGGCTTTTCGTCAATCATGCACACTTGGAAGGTTGCTACAAATTAGCTACAGATTGCCTTAAGGTATTCTCTTAGGCTACGGTTGCTACAGGCATGCAATAGGCTGCTACAAGAGTGAAGTAGGTTGCTACATGTCAGTATAGGTTGCTTACAGTTGTTCTCTGAGACTACAAACTAACTTGTAGTTATGCTACAAGCTGGTTATAGATTGTTGTAGGCATTAAGTTTAGATGTCTCAATGGTTTGAGTCTAAGATCTCATAAGGGATATTTTATTGACTTCATTCAGGTCATTGGGGAACATTCTTCCATTGGGATCATTTAGAGACAATTTTTATTGCTTTTAGCAATATGGCAAACACCAAAATGTATGTTCCGTGAGCTAATTTCAGTACTGTTGCAGGGCCTGAACTGACCTCATACAGTGTCCAAATTAAAAAAGGATTGCATATTTAGATTGCCCTAAAAAATAATTACAATTTAAAAAACCATGACGCCTTATTTTGAATCTGGATGCAAAAGTTATGGAAGCTGGAAGTTGGGGTCTCTGTTAATGATGGGATAGTTGTAAGTGGCATTTTTTGAATTTTGCAGCATGTTTTTTTAATCATGTTTGCTGGTCTAATTTGTGTGCGAGTCATCTCCATAGGTTGTGTTTGATGTACAACTAACAATTGTATTCTTTTGGAGTGTTTTTGGATCATTAAAATTAGTGTTCTGGCATCATATCTGACCATCAGGGCAGCAGAAATGTGTGACAGTTGTCAAATGCTTTTGTCATGATTTAAATGCTATTAAATCATTTTGAACACCCTAACTTAAGTGACGTTCCAACTTTAAAATCAATTATTCATTCCATGGAAATAGTAGGTGAAGAGATGCCATTTAGGCGCTGAAAAATCAATAAGGGAATAAAAAAAGAAATGGGATAGTTTAATTAGTATTGGTGACCAAATTGGGCAGTACTAATCTTCAGCTGGAGGCAATGTGTGCACCCTATGGATGGTAGCATACAAAACATAGGAAAGGAATGTTGAAGTTGTAGCACATCCGCTCAAGGACAATGATCTAGTCCTTTGGTTCATTCCTAAACTGTATGGGCACTCTTTGAGCATGTTTGTATGCATTTTAATAGGCAGATTTTGTAATGCCCCATTTTCAGCCACTTTTGCATTGAAGTTAACTCCAGCTTTATTGGTGAATGCCAGCTTTGTTAGAAGGGAATTCAGTGGCTAGCATTGAGCTTCGGGGTTTGTGCTAAGTTGAAGCTGAGCAAGACTTGAGGGAGGAGTATGCATTTATGATGTCTTCTCAAGATAATGATGATGCAACTAGTTGTTGGCACTTTGATTCTAGTACATATTAACTTTGAAATCCTACTGTACAGATTGGTATATAAGTTTTATTATTGATTCTAGCTCTACGTGTTTTGTTTCTTTGGTTGATGGTATAATAGATGTAGTAGAAGGGATAGGTAGTGTTTGAATTATTCTAATTTGTTGGCATTTCAATTTGCACCTTTGGTGTGTGGATTGGAAACGGACAGCTATGCATAGATAAACTGCTATCAAATTAAGAGGGGAAGCTCCCTCTTTTGCTGATTATGTGTAAAAAGAAGTGTAAACTAAATTCCTATCTTTTTATCTCAGCTGAGAGCACAAAGTTTATAAAACTCTTTGCGTTGCAGCTGAGGTTTTCTTTGGTTTCGTAATCTCAACTACAACTAGGCCTAAATTTATAATGCTTCTATCTCCTCGAGTAGATTCGGAGCAAGAGGATTTAGAAGTAAATGGGGAATGATTTTGGCTAACTTAGACAAACTTGTTCTCAAAACACATCCAAAGGCTCATTGCTCTTTCAGATGTACGCTGAAATAAAGTTTATGAAAGTAAAACAACAAACGATAAACTAGATCTCAGGATTCCCTCAAAGGCTCATTGCTCTTTTGAGGTGTAGGCTGAAATAAAGATTATAAGAACAGAACATCAAACGATAAATTAGATCTCAAAATTCCCTCGAAGGCTCGTTGCTCTTTCGAGGTGTAGATCGAAATAAAGATTATAGAATGTAATGTCCCCTTCTAGCTAGACATCAGTTATTAGTGGGATTAGCCTATCAATTTGACCCTCATAGGCTAACGAGTTTGGATAGAGGGTCTTTTGAGGCAAATACTTGGTTAGTTGATGACATTATCCTTCTCCGGAGCTTTATTGAGTTTAGGTTTGGCCTTTGTAGAGGATTTGGGGGCTCAGTTTTCATACTTACTATTTATAGTAAGTCACTCAGCCAGTGGGAGACCGGTGTTACTATTTATAGCAAGGCACCTGGACGTGATGCAATTGCAATGTTGATCTCAAATTTCAGTTGGCTTGGTGAAATAAGGTGTGTTGCACAAGTTATAATGTTTAATTATTATTAAAGGTGATTTTAATAATAATTAATATTATAAAAATCATATTATAAAGTTATAATTGCACTTTGTGTCTAATGGGGTCATGGAGACATAAAATAGGGGGCCATTAATGATTATTAAATTGGGCGCCCACTTCAAGGAGAATATTTAATTAAGCTAAAGTGCGAACATTACATTATTTTAAATGATTCAAAAGGCAAATTGGAGGGATCGAACTTTTGAGAGAAGTATATAAGAAAAGCCAAGAAGAGGTTGACCCATCTCTTGAGCATTTGATAATCTG
The DNA here is from genome assembly GCA_007115665.2 of Sequoiadendron giganteum. NCBI lineage: Eukaryota > Viridiplantae > Streptophyta > Pinopsida > Cupressales > Cupressaceae > Sequoiadendron > Sequoiadendron giganteum. The sequence goes on from VCHN02000478.1 coordinate 6,853, forward strand.
ATTTTATGTGTTCTTTGGCGTTGGAGGACAAAAACTGCATTTCCAGAGATTTCCAGACATTGGAGAACATGCATTCTTCTTTGTTCTTGCTTTCTGAGGTTGTGTAACATCAGCTGAAGATTGCTTATCAGATTGGTTTCATTCAGAGGCCAACTTTGTGCAAAAAGTGTGAAGATTTCGTCAAGGGTTTTAAGCAGATTTCATTGTGAAGAGCAAACTACTTAAGGGCTGCATTTATTCATTGTTGGACACATATTTCAAAGGCCGTACAGTTTGAAAAAAGGGGCTAGCCGTACTATCCTTCAGGCCTGGCGTGATTTCCCTAGGCCAAACCGCCTTGCCTTTTTGAGCTATTTATTCTTCATCATGGGTGGCTACAACAATGAAGGTATTTTGTAAAGTTTTTGAGGTGGAGAAAGCGTTGTATGCAGCAGATCGTTCATTGGAGGGTTTTGTAACTTGCTACCACTATTTTCCAGATTTTCATATATGCATTGTCTTCACTCTTTAGTAAATGGGTATGCATTTCAATGTAAAGACAATAAAAGATAAATCTCTGAGTATATGTAATATCTATTGCAGCAATATCATTTCAGTACTTTTTTATTTTCCTTAGTATTGTGAATATCATTATTGCATTTGTCATTCTTGCATCTTATGTCAAAAAAAAACATAAAACCCAAAACTACAAAAAATACAAAGTTAGAAAACTATCAACAAAAGTGCCAAGTATCCGTTGGGGAGAACTAGGGTTCTTACATAGAAACAACAATATTGAAAGATCTTGAGATTTTGGATCAAAGACTCATTGTACTTTTGATTTATTTCCTCAAACTCAATCAATGGTTACAGGTTTTGGGATAGCAAATTGTATGAAGACAAACACACAATCTATGATCAACCAAAATACACTGAACAAAGTGAACAAATATTGACTTTAGCAAAGCTAGAAGGCACAAAGGTGCAGCAATTTTGTATAGTAATAACGGTTAAAATACAATGAGCAAGGTTGCTCTTATTTATAGACAAACACAGGAGTAGAGAACCCTAAAATCTCCTTGCGTTAACAATCAGTTCTTGCCAATCAACAAGATTTATTCCTATGTCTAAACAAAGGTAACTAATAGTTAACTAGAAAGACTACCTCAGTTAACTGATTCTAAAACTAAAACTTACTCCAACTATACAATAGGTATCTCCAAGGATAGACATGCATGAAAATTGGATAGTCAGTTAACTTGAAAAAGGCATCAAATTAACTGCTGATCTAAATTCTATCCTTGGAGAATGTCACACGCCTCAACTGGCAGTTCATTGCTTGTCAGCAACTTGAGCTCTATTCCTGGAAATATTTGCATGCTTCAACTGGCAGTTCACTGATTGGTAACTTTGGTGGCTCTGTAACTGGAGTGATGACCTTTGTTTCTTCTGTAGTTTTATGCTTCTGACGCTTTTCTTGATTTTTCTCAATGGAAGAGTATTGCATGATGAAACCGTGAAGTTAGACCATGAACACTCTAGCTATGAGAAATGCTCATGAACTCACTGCACACCCAGAGTTCCAACAGTATTCAATCCTCTAAACTGGCCTTGAAAGGCTATCAAATATACGAGGTATGAAACCATATGGAATTCGTGGACTTTGAGTGTCTACGCCTATCAATTTGTCCAAATCAACCACCGGATTCACTTGATGTAAGTCGGTGTCGAGTGTTCTCACGAAATCGTGAATCAAGACCAATCTGGTCTTGAATTCGACTTGAGAGAATTGCATACTGAAAAACTAGAAGAATGGCTGGGCACACGACTATCACTTGAACTTTTTCGTAGAGGCTAAAAATAGCTTCATCAAGAGGCAATTTTTATGAAATTTTTTGAGATGTGGGTTTTGTTGAGTATCTTTTTGAATGAACCCAAAAGGTCAGATTTTCAAAAAAATGACTTTCTCACGAACATGCAAGAACCCTTCAGAGGTAGAGGCAGTGAGGCAATTTTTCCTGAAAAATTCTAACACATGGGTTTTGTAGGCACTTGAATGTTGAGTAGACCCAGAATGTCAATTTTTGAAAAAGATGATTTTTCAAAAACCCTGAAAAAATGGAGGCAATGGGACAACTTTTCCAGAAAAATCTGGCACATGGGTTTTGTGGCCAATCTTGTGCTGAATGAACCCAGAAGGTCAGATCTGTGAAAAAAATGATTTTCCTTGGACATGCAAGAAAACCTAAGAAGTAGAAGAAATTGTGGGAAGAATTTCCAATCTCAAAGAAGATTGAAAAAGAACAGAACCCAGAATGTTAGAAGCTGAAGATTATGACTTTATGCCTTTGAAAAATGATGCTTGGAGATACAAACTCTGGAAAAACGTCCTTCTGTGCAACCTATTCTTGAAAATACGAAGAATGTTGAAAACCCTTGTCATTCGATCCTTCAAATGCCGTAGAGAATAAAATTTTGTGCTTGGCATTTGAAGTCAACTTGTAAGAATAATGAATTAGGATGCCCAAATGCTTGTTAAACAAAGTTTGGAGGTGGAAGCATTAGTTAGGGCATCCAAATCTTGATTGAAGAGTTATCTGGCATGATTGGTAGTTAACTGGAAGCATTCCCCAATTTTTGGGATGTCTTGAGGAAGAGAAAGTCTTCAAAATCTATAACTGGGAGTTGACTTTGGATGCCACCTTGCCAATGTTAGAATATTTTTGAAGATTTTCAAAATTTCTTTGATAAACTACCTGGATTTGACCCTTGATTTCAGACGCCAGATTGATCCTGAGGTTGGGTTAACAGATTCACTGCAGAGCATGATCAAATTTGAGGAGATGTTCTTGGAAGCTGTGAAGCCTGAAAAGTGGTTATGATGACTCAAATTTCTAGGCGCCTTCTTGAGATAAGATGCTTCTGTTTGCCAGACTAGACCAATTTCTAGATGATTTTCAAAATCCTCTAATTTGACCTCCCATGCTTCGATCTACAGTTGTCGATGATTGATGATTCTCCTGCACTGGATGTTGAATCCATCGCGAAGCTGGAAGAATTCCAAAAAGGATAACTGGCTTAGTGAGCTTTGAAAACTATTTTAGGAGGCTCAAATTCCTAGGCACCCTTGGCCTGCAGGGGTGCTTTTGTGCTTCTGAGAAACTATTTTCATTTTGTAACCCTTGATGAAATGCTCCAGTTTGGTCTTCCTTGCCGGGAATTTGACTGCTTCGATGTATCTGCTGACGTACTCGTCATGAAGATTGATCAACTCTAAGGAGGTCTCCTTGGAAGTCATGAAGCCTAAAAGCAACATTTGATGCTCCAAAACATTAGGTGCCTTTTGCTAGCAGGGTGCTTTTTCTGCTTGACTTAGCTATTTTTCGAGTTTTCTAACTCCATTTGGCTTTCAGCATTTCCCTCTTGATCTTCATTTGCGAGTGTTTGATAGGTCCCGTGGACTGGCAACTGGATTGATCATGAAGCTGGAAGGATTCTGAGAAGATGTCTTTTAGAAGACAACTACTAAAAATCACAATTAGTTGCTCAAAATGTTGGGTGCCCTTGGCTAGCAGGGGCACTTTGTCTCTTTTGTTGATCAATTTATCCTTCATTTCACATGTTCATTTGATCAACCGCTACTGACGTTTGACAAGTCTCGTCGACTGGCGAACAGATTCGTTGCAAAGCTGGGTTGAATCCGGGAAGATCATCTAGAGATAAGTAATCCAAAGACTGACTTTTGAATGGTTTCTTTTTTGGGCGCCCGTAGCCTGCAGGGGCGCTTTTCCTTGATGAATTGTCGTTTTTGATGTTTGTTGCCTTCAGCATCTTCCACCTCTGCCTTCGTTTGCTGGTGTTTGATGAATCTATTGAACTTGCTTGACGATCCATCAAAAAGCTAGCAAAATTGTGAAGAAGACCCCCGACACTGCAAAACTTAACAATTGTATTTGACCTCTTGAATTCTTGAGGCCTTTGGCTAGTAGGGGCACTTTTGGCTCATGTGTTAGTCATTTTCTGATGATTTTACTCTCCTTGCACTTCGTGTCACCATGTTGCTTGACTAGGTTGATCGTGTTGTCGATGATGCGACCACGTTCACCATTGTTTCACCATGTTGCTTGACTTTTTACATGATTTAGCCAAATTTGACCTAAAACTCTACCTAGATAACAAAAGGACAAGGGAGGTAGTACTTCCCCAAAAAGAGCCGCCACCGCTTCAGTCTTCACTACCTTCTACGTGCAGGAAGAAGCCCAAACGAAAGCAGTGGAGTATCCCTCCCAAAGGGATGCGAATGTTAGGGCATACATGGGGAAGAATACAGATTGCTGATGTAAATCAGCAAGAAGTTCAGGTGGAGATAGCCACCAACTTACCTGAGATAATAGAGACTGTTGCAGTCGAGCCAGTGATTGAGGCAATCACGATCGAAATAGAGCCCATACTAGAAGCAGTTGTAGCAGATACAGTGCCTATGGTTGAGACAGAGCCGCCTACTTCACCACCATCACAACAGTCACAAGTCCCCATCGACTTGGACTCTCGACCGCGAGACATCACTACAACACAGTCTCATTCATCGGGCATTCAGGGGCCCAACATTCCTCCTTCCAGTGAGGCTAGTCGGAATTCCATTTGGCTTGAGGGTCTCCTAGGAAGGAAGAGGGATAGGCCATCCTACCAGCTTGACTTCACTGAGTTCGATCATGTCCCTGCAGACATGCCAACAAAGAAATTGAAGAAGCAAGTTCATGTAGGAAGGAATGTGGATAATGAGTTCATCGTAGAGACTGCTGCCTCACCTAAGGACAAAAACATACATGATGTAGGGGTTGAAGACTTCACATTGTCGAAGATCAACCTCGGAAAGAATACTCGTTAGGTGGAGGCGGACCTTCTCGGAATTGCCTCAATGAGCGCCCAAGAGAGAATAGCTAAGGACGCCCAAGACAAAGCAGCCTTAAAGGGTGAAAACTGACAGTTGAGGATGTACATTTCTAGCTTGATGCATGACACTCCCAACTTCTCTGCTTTGCCATGAGAGTTGCTAGACTTCCCCGTGGAGCAAAACCATCATCGGCTGATTACATATGGAAAACACTTAAGAAATCAAGTGGAAGAATTTGTTGTCAGAGGACAGTGTATACTGGCGGAAACATACTAGTTGAGAGACAGAGCACATGGACTCCACTCAGAGATCTAGCAGTCAAAACTAAAGACAGCAGAGAAGAGGCCAGGGGATGAAATGACAGTCGTAGATTTGCAATTGCATACCAATTAGTTACCACCGCAGAGAACAAGCAACATCTCTTTGCTTGGAAAGAACAATTGACATACAAGGTGAAAGCCTATGATGCCAATTCTGTGGAACTGATTGACTACAGACATATTGTCACAGGTATTATCAACTTCGCAAGAACATTGGTAATATCCTTCCCTCACATAGAATATCAACGCGAGGGAGGTGAGTACATTGAGCTAGGTACATTGCAAAATCAATTCCGAGATATCATCCGTAGCACATTCCTCAATGATCTCGATGGTTGCAAGTTGACCAAAGTTGTAGCCATGTCTACCAAATTGGATGATGTGTTGTGACCTTTTCACACATCACCCCATGCCAGATGGGGACCCCCTAATTTTTGCTCCATTTTGGTCTTTTGGCTTCGGTTTTGGGTTGTTTTGCGTCTCTCTGATCTTTTTGTTCTTCTGGGGATGTCCCATCTTTTGACCTGATTTGGAATTTTGGCTAAGTCTGTGAAGTTAGGGTTTTCATTCTGCAGGCTTGTTTGAGGTCAAATTGAGTTGGAAAATTGAAATATGAGCTTGGCGCTACAATCAGGAGACTCAAGGCAGAGTCCTACTGAATTTTCACTAAGTTCTGGCGACTTACTATTTTTAGTAAGTACTCAATCTGAGGTCCCTTCCTCAGAATTTTGGGATTCTAACTATTCCATCACATTTAGGTAACTATCAGCTGCTTGCACGTAAATTTTGGGCAGGATCAGACAACCTGCTATTTTTGGCAGTTCAGGCTTCGGGAGCCATTTTCAGGGTTCAAACATGTGATTTTTCAATGCATGTCCAGAGATTACTTCTAGGTTTCTCGAGAACTTCGCAACGATGTAACATGCAAATCGAGACGATCACTTTCAGAGTTCAGCCTTCAGAGGCTATTTTTAGGGTTTGCATGCAGAGTTCTTTAACGCATGTTCGGATATTCCATGTGGGTTTTGCGAGAGCTTCACAGTGGTGTGACATGCAAACATAATGGATCAGTTTTCAGGGACTTACTATTTTTAGCCAGTGCCCGCATGCAGACCAGTTTTCTAGGTTTTTCTGGGTTTTCTAAGATCCCTCGGACAATGTGACATGCAAACTCATCCAACATCGGAATGACCACTTTCCAGGCACTTACTATTTTTAGCAGGTTCACTCCAGTAGCTCCCCGACACTTCAGTTTCACGAGCAGAGCAACAGGTGACAAAAATCAAGTCAAACTAAGCTCATTTGAGCCACATGCAAGTCAGATTAGGGTTTCCATCTTCGATGCCTAAAAAGTAGGGTAAAAGGCCAGAATTTCGAGAAACGAAGGTATCCCACTACGATCAGCATCCTTCAGGCAATCCACTGGTAAAATTTGGGCATAATCTGAGCACTTACTATTTATAGTAAGTCGCCTCCAGAACAGGGCTATAAATAGCAGGTCAGCATGAGGGGCAGGTGCGAACAGGTTCACCAAGCGATGAGGACCATGTGGTGAAAAAATTCAAGTCAAATGGAGCAGTGGAAGTTAGAAAGTCAAGGGCTTACTATAAATAGCAGGTGGCTATAAATAGCAAGCTGGCATGAGGACAGGTGAAATGCGCCCAAGTCAAGTTGATGAAAGCCTTGAAAAATCTGAGGCGTGGAAAACAGAAGCTTCACCTTCAAAATGCGCCCAAAGGGTCATGAAGTTAAGAAATTCTCTAAGTGTGGAAAATAAAAGCTTGGCATGTCAAATGCGCCCAAGGATTATGTGCCTTCAAAATTCTACTAAGGCATGAAATGCAAGTAAGACCACCTAAATGCGCCCACCTCAAGGATGAAGCTTGAAAAGTTTCTAAGTTACGAAATAAAAGTACCCCCTCCTAAATGCGCCCAAGGCAAGACGAGGTAGCTTGCTGGTTGAAATATTTTCTAAGGCATTAAAATGAGAGTAGATACCCTCAAATGCGCCCATGATGAAAGAGTGCCTAGGGAAATCTTCTAAGTAAGTGAAATAAAAGCACATGGCCTCAAATGCGCCCTTGGCAAGAAGGAGGAATGTAAACTTTCTAAGTGTTGAAAACAAAAGTCAATGGGCTGAAATGCGCCCTTGGGGGAAGAAGAGATGAAAAGGTTTCTAAGTATGGCAAAATAGAAGCTCACCCCTCTAAATGCGCCCTTGAATGAGGTGGATATAAAAAAAAATCTAAGTATGGTGAAACAAAAGCTTCTACCCTCAAATGCGCCCACCTTAGGAAATCCACTTCAAAAAGTTTCTAAGGCACACAAATGGAAGTAGCACATGCAAAATGCGCCCTCAAGGGAGAAGGGTGGCTGAAATTTTCTAAGGCATAAACAAAGTTCATCCTCTACCTCTCAAATGCCCCAAGGATGGGGAGAGTGGTGTTATGAAAATATTCTAGATTATAAAAATTGCAGCACATAGGGTGGAGAGGCGCCCAGCAGGGGAAGTGAAAGTTAAAAAAGTTTTTAAGTGTTGAGAAAGTAGAAGCTCACCCCTCTAAATGCGCCCTTGAGGGAGGAAGACTTGAGAAAAGTTTCTAAGTAAAAATGGAAGTTCAAGGAGTAAAATGCGCCCTCAAGGCAAGCATGAAGGTGTTACAAATTTGCCTAAGTCAAAATGAAGGCCCCCCTAGTAAAATGCGCCCTCAAGGCAAACAAGAAGGTTGGCAAAATTTGCCAAGGCATGGAAAATAGGAATGGGCTATGTAAAATGCACCTTCAGGAGAAATGAAAACTCCCTAGGCAAAATTCGCCAAAACCTTGGGGAGATTGATAGATGATAGGAAAAATGCCTAAGGCATTAAAATTGAAGCTTGCCTAGCTAAATGCGTCCTCAAGGTAAAAGTTAAGTGGCTGAGACTTGAAGGAAATTTCTAAGGTGGATAAAATAAACTAGGCCTTGTGAAGTGCGCCCAAGATGGAGTTGAAGACATTTTTATTTTCTAAGGCAAAGGCAAAGACAAGGGATGCGCCTAGAGGAGGTATTGATATTAATCTTTCCAGATACAAGGTGATATAAGTTGGAGGGAATTCTTCGGAAAAATATGAGGAACACCAGGATTTTGAAAGGTTTAGGCTACAGGTAAGAAGTATGCCTGGAATTAAAATGGAGCAAACCTTAGTAATTTTTATTATTTTTCAAAAATAATAAAAATTAAACTTACCCCTTCGTCTGGATACACATGGAAATTATGATTTCAGAGGGGAAATTTCTTCTGGGTATTGGACATTTGCCACCGGGAGATGATTTAAGGTTCTTCCACACCTTGCTTGTGTTGTTTCGACAAAGATTTTAGCCTAGCACCCGTTTAACAAATTTCCTAAGGCCTGGATGGATAAAATTTCTAAGGCATGGTAAAATAAAGCTCAAGAGGTCAAATACACTCACAGGGTAGAGATGAAATTTGTCCAAGGCATAGAAGAATTTGAAGATGAAATGAAGCTAGAACATCAAGCATTCAGACGTTGAAAAGTTATAAGTTTGCTGGAAATAATGAACTCTATCAAGATCCAGAGATCAATCAGTCAAAACATGGGAATAAGGTAAGTAAAGTGAATTTATGTTATAAAATGTTCTGATGCTCTTCTTTTTTTTTGCAGGATGAACACCAAAGCCAGAGCATGAGGACTTGAGGTGATGAAATTGGACAACGTTACAACTTTGGAAGAGGGAAACGGCAATGAAGATTTGTCTAAGGCACTAAGAACGTGACGCAAAGGAGGCTAAATGCGCCCAAGGCAGTGGGCTAGAGAAATATGAAAGTTACAAGGAAGAAATGCGTCCAGAAATTAAAGCAACAGGAGACTGGAACGGAGAGAATTCCTTGCTCATCACTTTTATATCAACCGTATACTCGCCTCTCCTCCTGACGCAACAGAATTGGCAAACAAAGCAGTGGGAACGCGTTTCTGGATGAGAATCTTCTAGAAGAAGATAGTGGGCATTAATTGCTCGTAGTGGGGAGTGGAGAATATTTTGTGCATTCATTGCCCCACTCCTCTCAGTGGCGATTTTTAGGGCAAAAACCCTAATTAGGGTATGTGGCTCGATCTAAGCCCTTCATTGTAATTCAATCTAAGCCGTCCGTTGAACTAGGCCAACTATAAGAGGGGCATCCCCCCTCATTTGTAATGGATGTTAGATTAGATCAAGAGATCAGAGAGTATAGAAGATAGAGAGATAGCTTAGAAGTTAGCTTAGTTTGGAAAGGAGAGAAAGACTTTCCCTTTGAAAGTTTCTGTAAAAGATTGTTGTGTAAGACTCTCATAATATAAGGATTTTCATTGATTGGTGATTCTATCTTGCATTGTGGGTAGTTGACGAGATCTTTTCGTCTTTCCAATTCAAGTAGATAGAGTAGAGTAGACTTTATTTTATGCAAGTAGTTGTTAATTGTGGAGTGTGGCGTTGTGGTTTGAGCATATCTTCTTTCATCCATACCACTAGCAGGCTTGCTGAGGGTAAGTTCGCCTTGTGTGGTCAACTGGAATATCAGTGCCTAACTTCGGTTGTGATTCGTGTGTTCACTTGCATCGTTGTGACGGAGTGCACATGTTGAATCACAATTTGAACATCTTACTCATCCTTTGAAGATTGCACCAACTTTGTCAAAGTTGTCCAAAGGGAGACGAAGCAAAGTCTGGTTTGAAGATTGTTTAAGTCGATCCTCGTCCTCCACCCTTTAGAAGTAGATGGTAGCATCTCTAATCCTTATATCTTTTTACATTCAGCATTATCCGGTTAGTTTAAGAACCCAAACTTCATTGACAAATCTCTCGAAATTTGAAAATCCTTTCTTCGAAGTTGAACGATTACATAAGTCCCCTTGGAATACCCAGCATATTCACATCAACCAACTGAGTCTATTCGCAATAAAAGGAACCTTGGAGTTGAACGCATGAACTTTCACGCAATCTTAGAATGCGGAATACTTTGATCAAGAGGGAATAGAGTGACCGTTGGACATTTTATTCTATGTTGATGTCGTCATAAAAAGCACATCAACATGACGCAACTGCCAAGTGCATAGACTATCACCAGCAGCTTGTGACAGGTGAAGAAATGCTAAAACACCACGTCGTCATCTTCCAGAGCATTAATTGCCTAGAGGCTGAAGAGGTCAATGATTGGATAGAGGCACTGTTGACCAGTGGTGATGAGGTGTAAAGCACCCCAAGAAGGATGTCCTACCCTCCATAAAGACATTAATTATGACTGGAGTTAACTTGATGCCCCTTTCCAAGTTAACTACGGGTCCCACAGATCATGCATGTCAAATCCCACTAATTAAGGATTTCTAAATTGACTTCCACGATTTGTGGATCTCAGATCTCCACCAAATGTGGATGTCTATTTTGGAGGCACATTTGTAATTTAAGTTCACTTATAGTTAGGTTTTAGTTACTTGAGGTAGATTTCCTGTTGACTCTTTGTATAGTTTCAGTTAACTGAAGTAGATTTCCAATTAATTGCTTGCTCACCTACTTTAAGACTTAGGAATAACTCTTGCTGATTGGCAGGAACTGATTGTTAACTCAAATAGATTTTAGGGTTGCCTACTCCTTTGAGTTTCTATAAATAAGAGCCTTGGGCTCATTGTTTGTTAACCTTTATTTACTACGCAAAATTGTTGCGCCATTGTTGACACAAGCTTGCAAGTTTGTATTTGTTCACTCTTGGATGAGAGTTAATTAGTTGATCGCAATTGTGCATGATTTCGTGCCTTTGCTGTCCTAATCTTTGTAATTCGTTAGAAAAGCTTGAAGAAGAAAATCATATGGCACATGCTTGTTTGATCTAAATATTTGGGTTTGTTCAATGTCTTGTTCTTAATAGCTTATTGTTTCAATCTCCTCCTTGGATAGGGGTTCCTCCTCCTTGGATATTTTTTCATCGATAGCTATCATTTGATGTTGTTTAATGATCCAAATTTCAGCCTATACTTCGGACAGGGGTTCATCCTCAGCAACCCTGATAGCCATATCATTGTACCTTGTTGTTTCTAGTAAGTTGTTTCCCAGCCTATACCTCAGACAAGGGTTCCTCCTCCTTGGAAAGTCTTAGATCCAACTTGCTGTAAAGAGTGTTTGCTTGTATAAAATCTTATCCTAGTGTATATCCGAGAGTTCAGAGCCTCGACCATATTCTAAGGAAACAACGGATTCAAGTGATCCAACCCATCCATTTCGCTCATATGCCCTCATGCTTTGTTTATCTTGGGGAGATAGGATAGTTTAGAAGCTAGTTTAGTCGTAGTTAAGATCTGCAGAAACCAGAGAAAACCTTAGCTACGGTGCATTGGGTTTATGCACCCTTGTGTCCTGCCACTGAGTAAAAAAGATAGGAACCTTAGTCTATTGTACCCTTTTTTACATATAACATCAGTAAAGAGAGATCTTCCTCTCTATAATTTGAAGAGCAGTACTATAACACTTGCAATAGCTGTCTGTTCCCAATAAGCACTCCAGAGGTGCTGATTGAAACGCCAACAACTTTAAGCACTCCAGAGGTGCTGATTGAAACGCCAACAACTTTGCAGACCAAGTTTGGTACAACGAATCAATACAACCTCCTCTAGATGAGGAAACTCTATATTGAGGGATGAAGATCAAAGAATATTTCATAGAAAGAGAGAGAGGCATATGAGAGCAACCTTCAAGGCATTGAAGAGTTGTTAATAGAAGAAGAAACCAAGCCAAAAACTCCAAGGCTTAAGGCTGGAGTATACAAAAGAGAATCAGATGGCGAAACAAGTGTGTGGAATATTAAATTGTGGGAAGAGTAGAGCACTCCCACATGTCCATAAGTGTCAAGTTTCATTAGAATGTTCTGATCAAAACTCCTAGAGGAGCAAGTTCCAAGCACTATGTTTGCATCATGGTAAAACTATAGTGACTCCATCATCAAGTCCAAGTGTAGAAAAACAAAAGTTGCTAAAGTTTATAGGAGATGGATCAAAGGATCTGTTAGGTCTTAAAATCACCGCTCCACTTTCTTGAATAAATTCTACTCACAAGGCTAGGGTTGTCATCATGCGGGTAAAATAGTTCATTAACAGAATGGTGGGGGATTCTAAGCTAACACAACAAGAGTGGGTTATATCTTCTACACTTCGAGCTCAACTTGAACTCAAGAGGGTATTCTTATGGGTATACCTGAAAAGGTATGAAAGTCACTTAAACAACAATAATGTAAATGATAGCTAAACCCAACCTATCTGATTAGCTCCAAGAATTTGTCATTATACTAAACAATCTAGCTATCTTTAACCCCTATATAGCTGATAAGACATCTTGGACATTTGTGTGCAAGATGGGGTAAGTTCCATGGTTCGTTGGAAATAGTTCTCTATACTCCGTGCAACTAGTGAAATCATGAACTCACAGACTATAATTAAAATGAAAATATTTTATGGTTTCTTGTTTATGATATGGGTGATTGGATACATACAAGAGATCAATGCCTATTCCAAGGCCACACAGTCAAAGTGAATGAGAAGAAACAACAAAGGAAAGATGACAAATTGCAAGTGATTTGTTGCTTAAAGCATCAACATACATCAATTTTAACTTCATCTAGTTAGCTATCCATCGATACTACTCAAAGTCATATGCAAACTTGTAAAAGAGTCATCACAATAACTGCAATGAAATTAAAGCTCTATCAAGCTCCTCTAATAGAGGTTACATTCACAACAACAAATGTGCTAAAGAAAATACTTCAGGAGTAATACATTCTCCGAGTTTGAATACATACAGATGGAGACTTGAATCTGAAAATGATGTTTACAATGTGTATTTGTCTGTTTGAAACATTCCCTGCAGTCTAATCATTGATATGCACTTGATACTTCACTGGTTACCCTTCTGAACATGCGCTTGTAGCTCTCTTCTCTGCATGTACTCTCTAATAATTACCAAATTGCCCCTAAGAGAAGGCGATAAGGGAAAACCTTAAAACAAGTTAGTGTAGCTGCATCAAAATCTACATGAAGGATCAAATCCCTCCAAAATGGATGCACTAGATCAATAAAAGGCCTCAGTAATTATTTCTGGTGGTTGGTCTAGTGGCGATGATCATGTAGGTAGGTGGGAAAATGAGGTGGTGGAAATAATTGAAGTTGCTGGAAACACCCAAAATAGAAATCATGTTGCAAAAGGAAAATGTGTATTAATAGAAAATTGCCACATGATGCATAGTTGAGCATCAACAAATCATATTCTCAACCAATCGGCAAGTTTGCGAACTGGCGATGTCGCCGAAATCTTCTTCACCTATCTTTCTTCTTCATTTCATCCTTTTTTGGCAGAAACTCACCATCACGAACTTTTTAGTCAATGAACCATCAAATTCGCAATCCAAGAAAACCGTCAAAAACCTTATGGATCTCCATTTTTTTATCTTCATTCTTTTTCTTTCTCCCATACCTTAGAAAATCTTCAAAAATCAGCCTCTTATCGGTGAGTCGATGGTTTGGTAAACTACAAAACCATTGAGCTTTCCATCGTTTGCCTCTCCATGCCTTAGAAAATCTTCAAATCTGCTAAGTTGGTCACAAGTTGTTTTTGGCAAATTAGTAGGTTCACGAACTGTAGTGTACCAACACTCTGCTGATTTGTTTCCACTAGGTTTCGTAGATCTGATTTTGTTTCAGTTTGTGTTTGCCTTCTTTGTGCTCCTGAGTTTGTTTGCTAATAACACTAAAATGGTACTAAAGAGCATATGCATACAATGAAAGCTTCAAATAATCTAAGCTACTGAAACAACTTGAGTACATTGCTCAATTTGGAGGCCAAATATAATTTCTTCATTACAAAATAAGATGCTTACAACATATAGTTTTCATTAGATTCGAAACTAAGTATTTCATAAACCATACTTTAACTTACAGCCAAACATCACTGTGAATAGTGACTTGCTACAGTACCTACCCCCAAAGAAGTGCACACAACTTTTGGAGACAAACTTCTCCCACCAAAATCCGGATTGGCAAGCCTTCTAGGATAAGGGCACCCCCTTTAGGAAAGATAGCAGCCTCTTAGAAGAGGCATTTCTTTTAATATGTGTTGATTAAAACCCTCAAGAAATGCAGCTGGCTGTAGCTTCCAAAAAACAGTTCCAAAATGCTCCACAAGTGAACAACTCTCGTGCAAATGTGAATGGAGTCTATGGCAGTCCAAACCCCTTTGAAAATGGCTCAAATAAATTGCGAACAGCAACTTGTGTCTCCAAAAGAAGCCACCAAAAACTGATCAGCAACTTTAAGGTGGTGTTTCACACCCTCAAGCAGCTCCAAACGAAGAACCAAGCCCCACCAGGCTCACCCCCTGCAAGAAATCAGGAAACCCTAGTCTCCTTCTTCCTCCAAAGCAACACTTCCAAGTTTCTTCAAGCTAAAATCATTCATCCATGAAGAGGGTCGAAATTTTCCTTCTATTTATAAATTTTTGCATTAAAAAACACTATTCATAAAAGTGAGCACTATTCACTTAAGTTATTTCTTTTTTCACTTTATGAATGAATAGTAACTGAAAAATATAAAGTGACCCCTTCCTTTTAAAGACACATGGTCCCTAGGCCGAGGATGGTGAAATAGAAGGTGAGTATCATAAATTTAAGCACAAGTATCCTGCCAAATGCAACAATTCACCCTGTCACCATACTCCGAAGACCCATACTGCAAACTGATGACTATGTGCCCATCCAAGAAACCCTTTATCCAGAACTCTTAGCCTATGAGGGTCAGGAAAATAGGCTAATCCCCAACTCTGATGCTCGTGAAAAAGGGGACATTACAGTCCGCCCTCCCTGAAATTGCTTGTCACCAAGCAATCTCTACTGCAAAGAAACCTCACTCCTCGGAAGGCCGAAAAGAAGAGTTGTAAAATGTCCCATGCATCACTGACTAACTCTAGAAGCACCAACATAAACGCAACTGCGCCAAATATCCCTGGATCCCAACACCAGAATGAAAGTCTGCCATGTCTGATAACCTCTGACTTCGTCCGTGCAAATCTGATCACAACTTCACCATGCTGACAATTGGCGAAGCAACCTGTCGGAACCCATCCAACTGCAGTGCCAATCCTGTCACCATCTGGATCACTGTACAACCTGAACTCACATCCATTTGTCATGAAGAGACAAAAATATCTGGAAACATCCACAACACATCTCTCTACAGTCTCTCCAAAATACCCATGGAAATGACAACCAGTCAAACCATCATATCTACTGACACCGTAATCACCCTGTAACCATGTATCCGTATGAAATCCCTGTGGTATTAAAGTAGCAAACCCTGTCAGATACATATCAGCACGATGGATAATTGACTGTTGTCCCTGCAAGTAATCCCCTGAAAACAACTGAGTCGGGTACTTGCAACTGCTAATCCCATCTTGCGAAGATGGCAAACTCCCATTCCACAACGGATGGTATAACCCCGGAGCCAATCCACATCGATGCATCATCAAGTCCTCTGCGTGTGGATCAAAAGAAACATGATGAGCACTCCTCACTGTGTAGTTGCGATAGAATGCTCCAACCTCGGTGAATGACTCATCACTAGCAATACTGGAATTCGGCAGCTGATCACTTTGACTTTGAGGCATAACAAGCTGGTGTCCAAAATCAACTGCATGGGATGAGGTAACAGATTTGCTTCCAGGAGGGAAACAAATCCACATGAGAGCCATACTCCCAACCAGATGATACTTCGCAAGTCCCCTGTGGAGATGATGGAGTAGCGTCGTGTACTAACACACAACTCTCTAGAGAATCCACCACAGCCACACAAGAGCTATCAGCTATCAGACCTGCATCATCTATCATAGTACTGACCACTAGAGAGCCTGATGTAACATGTGGTTTTTTGCTGCTCTCAGTCAAAATACTTAGCTCAACTGAGTCAACTGCCCCTGTATCCGGGATAGATGTTACCACATCCTCACTACAACCCGTAGATGTCAAATCATGACCAACTGCCACTGTAGGCAACTGTACTGTAACTGCAATTGGTGGAGACTGTGCCAAATTGAACTCCACGGTAAACTCCTCCAATCATGACGTTGACTCCCGAAGGATCAACTGGGCGTTGTGCAATGAGTCCATAGTCACCTCAAACTCATGAGTGAGCTTGCCAACCTCTTCTTCTTTTCCCTTCAATGCATCATAGCAAATATCATCCCACTCGAGAAGAAAGTTCCTATCAACAAGTAACTTCAAATAATTATGTTTCATTTATCCAATAACTTCTCGTAGTGTATGGAACTCTCCAAAGGAAAGGCTGTTATCACCGTGCTCCTCTGACATAAGAGTACTCCAACCATAGGTTGCCAACATCTGTCGAACAACATGAAAATGCTCCAAGGCTGTAACAATCATATTATCACTAACCTTCAACTGCCTCGTCAGTTGGTGATGCCCCTGTGACTCATCATTTCCACCCAAATCTGCACTATAGTAAGAGGTTGAGTCCTCATCACTCACCTCATGATCAACAACATCATGTGTGCTATCCTCAATGCACACATCAACAACTAAGGTACTGCTGCTATGTAACTCATCGGATGGCTAATCGGGTAAGGTAGAAACGGCTGATATGACAATATCTTCACACACTTCCTCTTCCACTGTAACTGTATCACCATCCAACTCATGATCCTGTGGTTCTATGTCAACCCATGAATCATCAAACTTGTTCTCTAAGGCCTGATCTGGAAAATCAGACTCACCATGTCATGAATCCACACCAAATACTGCACCATTAGTACCCAATTCCTGAGTACTTTCATGTAACAACTCAATAGTAGCATCTTGCATATGTGTAGCCACCGTAGCTTCATATTGTTGTAGGCTACGAGCTAATCTTCGTTGTGAAAGCATGAGTTTTCGCTGGGTATCATTCAAGATGCTCTCAACACTGATCCTAACTCCACCATACCAAAAGTGGTGAAGCAATACACTGGGACCCCTCCAAACAGCAGCGCTAACTCTACCTCCACCTGGATCCCAACTCAGTAAACCATGCCAATTCCAAACACTATGCAGATACACCTGAGGTATCATACTTGAGTCACACGGATAAACTGAAAATCTATCAACCTCAACACCATCTGACTTTAGCGGCACCACTCGGATATACCTGTTTACGCGTGTTTTATGACAACGCCAGCACAGAATAAAATGTCCAACGGTCACTCTATTCTCTCTTGATCAAAGTGTTCCGCATGCTAAGATTGCGTGAAAGTTCATGCGTTCGACTCCAAGGTTCCTTTTATTGCGAATAGACTTAGTTGGTTGATGTGAATATGCTGGGTATTCTAAGGGGACTTACGTAATTGTTCGATTTCTTTACTCAAGCAGATGAAAGGTTTTGGCTATGATGCTCTGGTATTTGAACGGACCGGGAAATACTGAATTTAAAGGAGGTAGGGATAGGAATTCTACAATCTATCTCTAAGGGTGGAATGCAAGGACTAGCTTTAACAATCTTCAAACCAAACTTTGTTTCGTCTCCCCTTTGGACAACTTTGACAAAGCTGGTGCAATCTCCAAAGGATGGATAGGATGTTCAAATTGAGATTCACCATGCACACCCCTTCACAACGAAGCAAGTGGGCACACAAATCACAACCGAAGTTAGGTGTTGAGATTCCAGTTAACCACGCAGGGGCAGACTTACCGTCAACAAGCCCGCTAGTGGTATGGATACAGGAAGATATGCTCAAACCAACGTCACATTCCACAATTAACAATACTTGCATGAAAACAAAATCTACTTTACTTTACTCTATTCGAATTGGAAAGACGAAAAGATCTCGTCAACTGCCCACAATGCAAAATGAAGTCACCAATCAATGAAATCCTTATATTATGAGAGTCTTACACAACAATCTTTTGCGAAAACTTTCACAGGGAAAGTCTTTCTTTCCTTTCCAACTAAGCTAACTCCTAGCTCAACTCTATCTCTGATTTATGTCTAACTCTGATATCTTCTAACTATTTTACCAATGAGGGGGGATACCCCTTTTATATCTAGCCCAGTCCAGTGGACGGCTTAGATCGAAATACAATGGAAGGCTCAGATTGAGCCACCTAAGCCCTGATTAGGGTTTTAGCCCCAAAAACCGCCACTGAGAGGAGTGGGGCAATGAATGCACCCTCCACTCCTCATCAATGAACCACAATCCGCCATCAATGCACGTTGTCTCCCTCCAGAAGGTCATCGTCCAGAAGAGCGTTTCCTTTCTCTTTCTCGCTGGCTGCAAATCTAATGAACCTGGATAATATTGCCTCAACTTCTTGATCCGAAATGGGAGGAATGTGATCCAATTGAAACTCTAATCTTGTAACTACTTGCCCATGCCGGGCACAAGATTTCTTCTAGGCAACAAGGGCATCCTGGGTGTTCTGCATGATACTGGAGAACGTAGCAGTGTTCTCGAAATCATCCTGTGTGAAGGTCTTCACCTCAAAAAAGAATGGCGTTAATCTGTTCTTCAATCCATCTGCAGTTACCTCTTCAGAAGTCAACCTCCTTGCAAAGATTGCCTCCAATGTGTTAAGAATTCCATCTAAGATGTTCGTCATAGCCTTTCTGACCTTGACAAAATCTGTCTGTGATGCATCGTAGAATCCCCGGCCTGTGACTACTGAAGAGTACCATCCAGCGAAGTCGTATCTATCCCCCTGCTGAATTACACCTCCCTCAACCAAAGTCTGTTGAGGTATGCTCATGAAAGCCCCTAAACGAAGAAGAACTCTCGTCTGATAGATACGCGCCTCACCCCAAGCATGGTTAACTGCATCCATCCTTGCCATAATATCAGAGGCTTGCCCATAGGCATGTGCAAGATCCTCCATAAACTTTCTCGTTTCGACACGGACGTCGGCAACCCATTTGTCTGCCTATTGTGCCATTCTCTTCAAATCTTCTAACCCACTGATTGACTCCCTGGAAAATTCAGCTGGAAGCTCAATTGCCGGATTCTCTTGCCCACAAGGACGGGACAAGTGTTGTAAGTATCCAATCAGTGTCTTGTGCTCTACCTTCAATTTCTTGTATTTGCCCTCAACATAGGACAATCTATCCATGAGTGTTCAATAGGAATTATCGCACTCCTCTACTACTTGTGCTCCAGTAGGGCGGCCAAGTTCCATAGTTGTCACAACATAATTTTCAAGAACGGCCTCATCCCGATCACACTCTACCCGAGGCACTGCCATATGTAGAGTTCGAGATCCATCCTCATCCGTGGATATTTTGGAGAACTTCCTAGTCTTCTTCTTCGTTGGAGTTGCACTGATCCTCCGTAACAATTCCTCCATCTCAGCTGCGGGATCAGTCTCATCTACAGGATCACGCCTCATCCTATCCCTTAGCCATTTTGGCACCTCCTGCCGCATGTCCGATATAATAAAAGGCTGCTCCACCTCGGCCTCTACCTTGTGAACTTCATTTCTGCCTTCGCTTTGACGAGGCTCATCATTATCAATAGGCTCAGTGTCTCCTGAGCTCTGGGCATCCTGATCGGAAGTAGCATCATCCTCAAGAGCTGCCTCAATTTCCTGTTGAAACTGAGTATCCGTGGCCGTCCCCTCATCTGTCTCTTGCTGATTTTCTTGTTGATTATCTTCTCGGGGCACTTTGATGCTCTGGCCCACTGATTCTCTACGAGGTGGCTGACTTGCCACTTGCACTGTCTATTCTACATCCAATCTCTCCCTCTGATCAGCAAATAGTGATACCTCCTGCATACTCTAAGAATGTGTCCGAGATGGTGTATGCAAGGACTCCTCAACTACCAAAGGCTCAGGTCGAACTGGCTCTTTTCCTCTTGGCTCTGGAGTTTGATTGACCTGCCTTCTCTGTCTAACTGCTGGCAATTTGTGATCTCCCATCAAATTATAGGTAAGGGGAATTGATTGTCCCTTAAGTCGGCTGACATGCCTCTCTACCCAACTCCGTGTGAATGTTAAGACTGGGATACAAAGTGTATCCAAGTCGGTGATCTCCGGCTCCGACCAATCTGGGAGTGGTAGAGGCGTATCTCTCACTGTCTCGTAGTCAGCCTATACTACGTTTATGTCTTCTTCGATCTAATCCGGCACTGGGACAATCTCGCACTCTCTGATCATTACCAACGGTATCCGAGAGAACATTCTCTTCCTAATCTCAATCTCATCCACTACATTGGCCCAAAAGTCTTCAATCTGTGCTTTGTGCCTGAACTCTTCTGACAATATCCATCTGATGTTTCTGTGGGGATCATAGTGGTGCCTACTAGTATGGTAGGAAAGATGGAAGAATTGGAGCTCATTTTCTGCCTCCCTAGCTACTTGTAGCGATGGGCAGATTTCATCTGAATTCCCCATGGTAATTGGGAATCTGAGTCCACCTTTCTTCTTCTTCTTTTGAATCTTATCATAGGCAATAAGTTGCCTAGATACTTCCAGCATAACTATCCTGTTGGTGGGATACCGGGGCAATCTATAAGGATAGGAAAAGAATCCTTTTAGCCTTATGTATGTGAACTTTGGAAATTGGATAAACCAACATCCGAATTTCTCAATCATCTCTTGCGCTTCCCTGGATATTTTGTGATGGGCTCTTTGCTGCAAGGTCCTCGTGATATGCATAGTGAAGGCGTCTGTTGACGTGTTTTTTATGAGGACATCAACACAGAATAAAAATGCCCAACAGTCATTCTATTTTCTCTTGATCAAAGTATTCCGCATGCTAAGATTGCGTGAAAGTTCATGCGTTCAACTCCAAGGTTCCTTTAATGCAAATAGACTCAGTAGGCTGATGTGTATATGCTGGGTATCCAAGGGGACTTACGTAGTTGTTCGATTTTGTGAAGCAATTAGGATATGAATGATTTGACAGTATGGCTCTGACTCCTAAATTAACCGAGAAATACTGAATTAAAAAGGGATAGGGATAGGGGTTCTACAAATCTACTTCTAAAGGGTAGAGGACGAGGATCAACTTAAACAATCTTCAAACCGAACTTTGCTTTGTCTCCTTTCGGACAACTCCAACAAAGTTGGTGCAATCTTCAAAGGATGAGAAAGGTGTTCAAATTATGACACAACATGTTCATACCATCACTACGATGCATATGGACATATGAGCCACAATTGAAGTTAAGTGCCAATACTCCAGTTGACCACGCAAGGCGAACTTACCATCAGTAAGCCCGCTAGTGGTATGGATGAAAGAAGATATGCTCAAATCACAGCGCCACACTCCACAATTAACGACTACTTGCATAAACAAAGTCTACTCTACTCTATCCACTTGAATTGGAAAGACAAACAAGCCTTGCTAGCTACTCACAATAGAAGATAGAACCACCAAACAATGATAAATCTTTATATTATGAGAGTGTTCACAACAACTTCTTACAAAGTCCTCAATGGGAAAACTCCCTTTCCTCCTCAATCTAAGCTAACTTCTAAGCTAAATGCTATATGCCTTCTACTCTCGCTCTGATTCAATTCTTGATCTAATGTCTAATAGATTACAAATGAGGGGCGATGCCCCTTTTATAATAGGTCCAATTCAGTGGACGGTTGAGATCGAATTACAATAAAGGGCTTAGATTGAGCCACCTATGCCCTAATTAGGGGTTTTACGCCCTAAAAGCAGCCACTAAGGGGAGTGTTGGCCGTGCTTTTTACTTGATGGCCTTGATACGGATAAAGTTGCCCCAACGGTCACTCTATTCTCTCTTGATCAAAGTGTCCCACATGCTAAGATTGCTTGAAAGTTCATGTGTTCGACTCCAAGGTTCCTTTTATTGCGAATAGACTCGGTTGGTTGATGTGTTTTGCTGGTTATTTCAAGGGGACTTACGTAGTTGTTCAGTTTCGTGAAGCAATTAGGACATGAATGATTTGGCAATATGGTTCTGGTATCTAAACTGACTCGGAAAATGCAGAATTTAAAGGGGATAGGGATAGGGATTCTACAAATCTACTTCTAAAGGGTGGAGGGCGAGGATCGACTTAAACAATCTTCGAACCAAACTTTGCTTTGTCTCCTTTCGAACAACTCCGACAAAGTTGGTGCAATCTTCAAAGGATGAGAAAAGTGTTCAAACTATGACGCAACATGTTCATACCGTCGATACGACGCATACAAACATATGAACCATAATCGAAGTTAAGTGCTGATACTCCAGTTGACCACGCAAGGCGAACTTACCATCAGTAAGCCCGCTAGTGGTATGGATGAAAGAAGATATGCTTAAATCACAACGCCACACTCCACAATTAACAACTACTTGCATGAAGTAAAAATCTATTTTACTCTATCTACCTTGAATTGGAAAGACGAAATGGCCTTGCTAGCTACTCATAACAAAGAAGAAATCACCAAGCAATGAAACTCTTTGTATTATGAAAAGTGTTCACAACAACCTTTTACAAAACTTTCAAAGGAAAGTTTTCTTCCCTCCTCAATCTAAAGCTAACTTCTAAGCTAAATGCTATATGACTTCTACTCTCTAGCTCTGATTCAACTCTTGATCTAATCTCTATCTAATAATTTACAAATGAGGGGGGACGCCCCTTTTATAATAAGTCCAATTCAGTGGACGGTTCAGATCAAATTACAATGAAGGGCTCAGATCGAGCCACATATGCCCTGATTAGGGTTTCTGCCCTAAAAGCCGCCACAAAGAGGAGTGGGCAATGAATGCACAGAATATTCTCCACTCCCCTGCAGGAATCATAATGAGCAATTAATGCCCACTACCATCATCAAGAAGATCCTCCTCAAGCAGCGCGTTCCCACTGGCCTTCTCCCGGATAGCAAACTCGATCAACCGGGCCAATACTGCTTCAACCTCCTGTGTAGAGATCGGTGGAATATGGTTGAGCTGGAACTCCAAGACTGCTACCGTCTGTCCGTATCTGATGCAAGATTTTCTCCATGTCACCAAGGCGTCCTGGGTATGCTGAATTATACTAGAGAACGTGGAGACATTCTCAAAGTCATCCAGGACAAGTGACTTCGCAGCTGAGAAGAATGGAGGCAGTCTACTTTTCAAACCATCGGCAGTTATCTCCTCTGGGACCAACTTTCTAGCAAATATGGCTTCTAATGTATTGAGGACTCCCCCCAAGATGTTGCCCATTGCTTTCCTCACTTTAGTTGAATCTGCCCTTGCTGCGTCGTGAAATCCACGGCCTGTGACCACCGAGGAGTACCAACTGGTGAAATCATACCTATCACCTCTCTGAATTACACCTCCATCCACCAAGGTTTCTAGAGGTACATGCATCAAAGCCCCCAAACGAAGTACGGTCTTCGTTTGATAGATGCGAGTATCACCCCAGGCCTGATCTACTATATCCATCCGTGCCAAAATATTTGAGGCCTGTCGATAAGCATCGGTGAGGTCCTCCATGAATTTCCCTGTCTCAGTATGAACACGGCTAACCCACTTGTCTGCCTCCGTTTCCATTTTCTTCAAATCCTCTAAGGCAACAAATGACTCCTTCGGAAGCTCTAATGGACGTTCCACTGCTGGGTTTGCTGGTTCACCTGGATGTGCTAGATTTTGTACGTATCCTATCAAAGTTTTGTGCTCCTTCTTCAATTTCTTATACTTCCCCTTCGTGCGGAGCAACTGATCCTTCAATGCCTGATAGGAGTTATCGAACTCCTCGATAACTTGGGCTCCCGTAGGACGACCCAACTCTACTGTGGTGATCACATAATTTTCAGGCCTCTCCTTGGTTCGATCACAATCTTCCCTCGGAATAGCCACCTGAAGCGTGCGAGAGCCTGACTCGTCAGTCGAGATCTTTGAAAACTTTGGGCCCTTTTCTTCTCTGGTGGCGCACTGATCCTCCTAAGGAACTCCTCCATCTCAATGGCCGGATCCGTGTCATCCTCGGGTTCTCTCCTCATTCTGTCGGAAAGCCAATCAGGCACTGTCTGCTGTGGATTACAAACAACAAGGGGCTGTTCTTATGTTGCCTCCATCTCGTGCACTTCCTCTCTTCTTGCACTGGTCTGCTCAGGCTCATCCTCCTCTATAATCTGGGTATCTCCCGACCCTTGGGTCCCTTGTTCTGTGTTTTCCTCTTCTTCCAAAGCTGTGTCCAACATCTGCTGAAAATGGGTGTCGGCCATTGTTTCCTCTTCCTCCTCCTGTTGGCCGCCCCTGGATAGACTGACACTAGCCGATTCCCGGGCATTGGGCTGATCTACCTCCTCAAGTCCTCGCTCTTCCTCTAATCCTGCCCTCTGATCGGCAAATAATGAAACCACTCTTAAACTCGAAGATTGAGTTTGTGAGTGCACGGGTGATGCTTTTTCTATCCTCAACGGTATCGGCTGGGTTGGCACTTCCACTTGTGCCCTCGATGTCTGAGCAATTTGTTTCCCTCTTTTTGCCGATAACGGCCTTGGGTCACCCATCAAGCTGTAAGTAAGGGCGATCGACTTGCTCTTAAGTCTGCATACATGTCTGTCGACCCAAGTCCTGGTAAAAGTCATCACCGGGATAGAAAGAGTGTCCAAGTCCATGATCTCTGGCTCGGACCAATCAGGTGGTGGGACAGGAGTATCCCTAACTGACCCATAGTCGGGTTGCATGGCGTTGACATCCTCCTCCACCTGGTCGGGAACTGGAATAATCTCACATTCTCTAATCAACTTGAGAGGAAGTCTGGAAAACATCCTTCTTCTTATCTCAGCCTCATCCACTGCATTTGCCCAAAAGTCCTCCAGATGAGCTCTGTGCCGGTATTCAACGTTCTGTATCATCCGGATGTTCCTGTAAGGATCGAAATCTTGCCTACCTGTGTGATATGACAAATGATAAGATTGCAGCTCGTCCTTCGCCTCTCGGGCTGCCTGCAAAGAGGGACACACCTCAATGGAATTTCCCATGGTGATAGAGAAATCAAGTCCACCCTTCTTTTTCCTTTTCTAAATCTTATCCTAGGCAATCAATTGCCTAGATACCTCAAGCATTACTATGTGATCAGTGGGGTATCGTGGTAACCGATACGGATACAAGGTGAACCCTTGCAGCCTAATATATGTGAATTTCGGGAATTGGATGAGCCAATACCCATATTCCTCAATCGATTAATATTCTTTGGATGTTCTATGCGTCCTGTAGGCGTCACTATAGCAATGTGCATTGTAGTGCATCATTTGCTTGGATTTATAGTTATGTTATTATTAGCTAAATGGCAAGCGTATGCGGGCTTCAGCAGATTTTGGAATTGAGCGGGGGCAGGCCAGTTGGCTCCTTATGCGAAATCCCTCGTACTTAGTCATTGCTGGCCAAACGTAAATTACATATGAGCTCATGTAGAAAGTCTGCGTCACCTTCAGGCTCCTGAATTGCTCATCGATGTGGTTGCTAATCATCCTAGCCCAATCGACACACTCCTTTCCCTCCAAGATGATCTCGATGAAGTAGAACATCCAAGGCTCGAAAATGTAAGCCTGTGCACTCCCATTCACCCGGCTCAGCATCATTATCAAATCACAGTATTCTTGTTTCACGTCCTCGGCAATTATCTGCTTTGGGAGCTTAGTGCGGGGTGTCCTCGGCTTCTGCATCCAAACTCTGTTGATGACTGCAGTGACTCTTTCGAAAGAGGAAGAGTACATCTTATCTGCCCTTTTGTTTGTCTTGTATAACATCTCCTCAGCAGTTGGAATCCCAAATGCCTCTCCGATGGCATCCGGTGTGAAGTTGGCAAGCAGTTTACCATCAGGAGAGACAATCGTCCTACGTTCTGGCTTGTAGTGATTGGCGCACTCCATAATTAGCTCCGGACACTGAATTGCTGGCGGAAAACTAGCAGCTGCGTAGATTCCACTCTTCATTATATTATGTGCCGTGACTGATGGTTGATGGCCCCCTAGCCCGAACATCCTCGATTTGAGTGCATTTAGATTAAATGAACCAGGGTTGGTGTCATTTAATCCCGCCAACTTTGAAACTATTGCTGACTTTGGGAGAAATGGCTTAGCGAGCCTTTTAATCATTGTCTGCCGGGATGAGCTAGCCTTGCCTGCTTCAGTGTTTGCAGCTCTGCCTGCGGCTCTGCTTGTTCCTGCAACATCCTTTGCTCCGGCCATCTGCAAAATAAAATAGAAGAATAAGCTAGACTGCAGATTTTTAATAAAATAAAACAATTCCCGAGATGGCTGCGAATACGGAGTTAGCTTTGAAAATAAAATTTCTCAGCATAAATTTCTAACTCCAAACCTCGTACTGTATAAAAATCTCTGAGTTTAGAGACAACTCTCAGCAACTGCACTTCTGACTAGTGAAGAAAAAACGCAGCAAGCTAATAACTTTCAGCAATGTAGCTAATTTCTCCAGCACAAATTGTTCGAACCTTGACTTCACTTTGTCAACTTCAGCAGTTAGAGGAATAAAGAGTTGCCAGCAATATGAAATTTCAACTTCTCAACGTTTAAACTTCGCAGCAACTCCACTTTCAGCTCTTTGAGAATTAAATTCTCCAGCAACTCCGGAAAATAACTTCAACCTTCAACTTCGAAGTCGCAGCAACACACTTTCAGCTTTTGGAAAGAAAGAGTCTCGGCAAATGAAATTTTCTCCAGCACTTCGTACTTTCAGCAACTCAACACTCCGAAATAAAATAAACTCTCACAGAATTTCTCTCCTCAACCACTTGGAAAATATTTCAATCTCTCAAGAACTTCTTCAGCAACTTCAACTTGAAACAATGTGAGGAGAAATGAGAGAAGAGATTGTTTAAATAACTTTTCTCGGAGAATCTTGCTAAGTAGTGCTGGGGCTATTTTTAGCACCTTCATCAATTTTCCACTATCTTCGTTCGGAATCTTCTAATTCAAGCGCAGTAGTGGGCTAGTCGTCAGCCGGTCATTATGGCAGTCGCCATTAATAATGATTCCTTCTTCAAATTTCGAATTTTCCTCTTAGTCTGCCAGTTAACAGCTCGCCAGAAAAACAATCACTTGAATTCCATTTTAAAATCTCGCAATGTTTAAATAAATTCAACTCGAAAGAAATTCGTGGGAGTTGTAAATATATTTGCAACTTTTAAAATGTCTGTCATTTAAATCCTCGATTTCATAAAATTTGCCTTAGACATTTTAAATTCTCTCATTAAAATGTTCAACTCCGGGCGATTAAAAATTATTTGCGTGCTCGAAATAATTCGTCCTTTGAGATTTAACTTCCGTCAGGAAAATAATCTAGTCAAAACGAGTTTCCTCTGAAAATATTAAAATTTCCCTTAGGAAATTAATTTTAAAATTTCCCAACCCATGGGTGCCTTTTAAACGGGTTCATTTGATTTTCACTTGACCCATGGAAAATATTCATCGATATCAAATCTTCCCCTTGAAAAAATATTCGTCAACTTTCAACTGCCTTCGGAGAATTTTAAAACTCATCAAATCATCCTTCCATGCCAAGGGCGTATTTTTCCCTAGTGAAGTGTTATCTCACTTAGAAAAAATTTTCTAACATTTTCTCTACCATAGGCGTATATTTTTGATGAAATATTTATTTCATTTAAAAAAAATTCCTCACTTTACACCTCTGGCGCACTTGACCCCTTGGCATTTATTTTTTTGCGACTTAGAAATTTTCTCCAATCATCTCACATCTTGGGCGTATTTCACTCAGTGATGTTTTATTTTGCTAGCTTTTACCCTTGCCACGCCTTAGAAACATTTTCAATCAAGGGCGCATTTAGCATGGGCCACTTTCATTTTCCACACTTAGAAAAATTTTTTAAAAAAAATCTCCACTTCAACTTGGGCGCATATTCATGTGTCTACTTCCATTTCGTTGCCTTAGGAAATTTTCTCCAGCAACCTTGGGCGCATATGGGGTCTTGAGCTTTCATTTTCACCATGGGCGCATTTGGAAGGGGCTACTTTTGTTTTTGCCTTAGAAACTTTTTAGTCTTCAATCCTTGAGGTGAGGGCGCAAATCACTAGGTGAGCTTTTAATTTTGATGCCTTAGAAAATTTTCAAGGCTTCCATCAAGGTGGGCGCATTTTGATGGGTCTACTTTTATTTCTGCCTTAGACAATTTTCAAGCCTCTGCCTGCCCCTGCTCTTGCATTCTATTTTTAGCAAGTTGTGCTATTTTTAGCAAATCCCTTGGTTTTCAACCTCTAAGGCTCCGTTTTGCCTGAAAATTTCATCAGATGATATTCTCTGCCTTGTGAACCTGTTTTGTCAGTCCTCTGCCCTGACCTGCTATTTATAGTAAGTTTGACTTTCTGACTTTAGTAGCTCCGTTTTGCCTGAAAGTTGCAACGCTTGATCTTGATAGCTTGAGGGTCACTCTGACGCCAACCTCGGGTGCAGACCTGCTATTTATAGCCGTGCCCTGACTTACTAAAAATAGTAAGTTCTCCGATTTCGCTCAAATTTTGCCAGCAGGTACCTTGAAGTGTGCTGACATTGGTGGGGTGCTTCGTTTCGGCTATTTTGGATTTTACCCCCTATAAAAGTGGAAACCCTAATTTGACTTGCATGTATCCCGAACGGTCTCCGTTTGACTTCGTTCCTTCTGCCCGTCGTTCTGCTTGCTGAACTGGAGTGTTGGGCGGCTGCCAGAGTGTACCTGCTAAAAATAGAAACTGTCTGAAAAGTGACTCATCCATTGCCGGATGGTTTTGCATGTCATATTGCCCGCGGGATCTCAAAAAACCCAGAAAAACCCAGAAAACTGGTCTGCATGCATGCACTGGCTAAAAATAGTAAGTCCTTAAACTTTGATCTTCTCCGCTTGCAAGTCACACCGTTGTGAAGCTCTCGAAAAACCCATAAAGAAAAACCCGACATGCGTTGAAAAACACTGCATGCGAACCCTAAAATAGCCTCCGAAGGCTGAACTCTGAAAGTGGTTGTCTCGGTTTGCATGTTACATCACTGCGAAGGTTTTGGAAAACCCAGAAGGATTCTCCAGACATGCATCTGAAAAGCTCATGTGGAAACCCTGAAAACGGCTCTTGAAGTCTGAACTGCCAAAAATAGCAAGTCGTCTGATCTGGCTCAAAATTTACGTGTAGGCAGCTTGATGTTACCCGGATGCAGTGGAACTGACAAAATTCCAAAATCTCAATAAAATAGTCCCAAATTGAATACTTACTAAAAATAGTAAGTTGCCGGAATACAGTGAAAATTTAGGGGGACTCTGCTGGAAGTCTTCTGACTGCTGCACTAAGCTTAGATTTCAATTTTATAACTCGGTTTGACCTTAAATAAGCCTGAAGGATGAAAACCCTAATTACACAGACTTAACCAATATTTCAACCTGGGTCAAACAACGGGACATTCCCCAGAAGGACCAGAGACCAGAGAGAGAGCGAACCAAAGCCAAAAGACCAGAATGGAGCAAAATTTAGGGGGTCCCCATCTTGATGGGGTGATGTGTGAAAAAGGTCACAACACCTATGTGATTGAGCTAGTGCTTGCTTACTTGAGCTACTTGTTTGCCTACTTGAGCTACTGCTTGTGTGATTAAGCTAGTGCTTGCTTACTTGAGCTACTTGTTTGCCTGCTTGAGCTGCTTGCCTGTGTGTTTGAGCAACTCGCTTGTGTGCTTGAGTTGGCCTCTTGCTTGAGCTATTTGGTTGAGCTACGTGGTTGTCTGATTTAATTTCTAATTCATGTGGTTTTAAGTTGTGAAGTGTATATTATGACTTGTGTATATGTGTATCCATGCGACTTACGTGTATTTATTTGTATACTCCATGTATTATGTGTATCTGCGTGTATCCTATGTGCACTTTATGTATTCAAGTGTGACTTATGTAGTCAAGTGCATTCACATGTATACTGTATGACTCATGTATTCAAGTGTATCCAAGTGCACACTATGACTTATGTGTATTCAAGTGCCTTCAAGTGAATACTTTGTGGCTTACATTATGATTTGTGTGTGATCATGTGTATACTTTGTGACTAGTATTCATGTGTATACCTTCTCTCTTGTATTCTTGTGTATATCTTGCGACTGTGTGCAGTCACACTAAGCAACTTGTGTATTTATGGATATACTTTGTAACCCACATATATCCCAACATATACTACATGCATTTATGTGTATGATTTATGCTTTGCGAAATGTATATTTCATGCTTTATATGTCCCACATATATTCACATGTATGAA
>VCHN02001809.1:0-19918 GCA_007115665.2 Sequoiadendron giganteum
ACCTCTTTCTCCCTCCCTACATCTCCCTTCCTCCTCTCCCCCCTCTCTCTCGTTCCCTCTATATATATATATCTACCTCAGTCTCCCTCCTTCCCTCTCTTTCTCAATCTCCTCACCTTCCTCCCTTTTGTACCACATCTTGGTGCACATCATAGAGATAGAGAGAGTGAGAAAGAAAGAGAGATAGAGACAGAGGGAGGAGGGAGGAGGGAGGGAGGGAGAGGTAAATATGTATAAGTGAGCTAGTTAGAAGTAAAGAGAGAGATAGAGAGAGTGGTGAGATAGATATAGAGAGTGAGAGTGGTGAGATAAAGAAAAGTAGAGAGGGAAGGAGAGAATGATAATTTGAGAGAGAGGGAGTGATGAAGGGAAAGGTAGGTAGAGAGAGGGAGAGGGGAGATAGAGAATAGAGAGGGAAGGAGAGAGGGAGGGAGAGGTAAAGAGGGATAGAGAGGTGAGAGAGAGGGGAGGGAGGGAGGGAGTGAGGCTGAGAGATAGAGAGAGAGAAGAATGAGTGGTAGGGAGTGATGGAGGAAGAGGTATGTAGAGATGGAGAGGGGAGATATAGGTAGCGAGAGAGAGTGGTAGGGATTTATCTAGAGGGAGAGGTAGGTAGAGAGATGGAGAAGGGAGATATAGAGTAGTAGAGAGGAAAAAAATGGAGAGAGAGGTGAGAGAGAGAAACAAAGAGAGCTAGGTAGGTTGAGGGAGGGGGATAGAGAAAAGTAGAGAGGGAAGGAGATAGGGAGGGAGAGGTAGGGAGGGAGGGAAAAAGAGGTGAGAGATATTTGAGATATATATATAAATATATAGGGAGAGAGAGAGAGAGAGAGAGAGAGAGAGAGAGAGAGAGAGTCCCTACTAATGTTTAGTAGACTTGATGCCATATACACAATTTAGAGGAAACACTAACTGAATAATCCACTAAACCTTTAAGAGGAACTTCATTGAATTATCAACCAGGGCTAACATAGGCTTGTGATGATGTTGGAAATATATGTGCTTCGAAAGAATTAGAATACCTAAATCATCCTAGCATAGGTGTTTAATCTTGCTGAGAAATTATAAAAATGCATAACAATCTAAAAAAAGTAATATTGGTACTATTATTGGGTGCCGACAAGAAGTTGAGTCCACTTTTTGGGCAAAAAGTGGAAGTGTTTTACCTTATTTTTAAAATTTGACACATTTGACCTTAAAATTTGAAGCACTTAGAGATGGAATCTTGGAAATGTTTTACCTTATTTTTAAAATTTGACACATTTGACCTTAAAATTTGAAGCACTTAGAGATGGAATCTTGGAAAAATTCACTAATCATAAGTTGAAGGCCTAGGTTTGAATCCCTAATGCTTTTCCCAAACCAAAATACAAGCCAAAAACCTGACCACAAGCCAAGAACAAGTTCAAATTTTTAGAAACGGGATCTCATTTCACAATATTAAATATTCAGATTGAATTAGGATTCGATCAATGAACAATGTTGAAGCATCCAATTCAACAACTATTGAAGACAAAAACATTGAGGAGACAATAGTTGTACAAAAATTCAATTTGGAATTTAATATGATTATACAAACAAGTCCTAGTATGTCTTCAAATCCCTCTTTCAATGCTATGGAGAATGTTTAAAAAAGCACAAATCCATGTACGTCTTCAAATCCACATTTTAGTGAAATGATTTTTTTTTTTGTAGAAGTTTTACAAGATGCTGGACTTAATGATGTTAACATTGACAATATTCAAAGAGAAGAAAATTTTATACAATTTGTTGAAAATAAATTAGAAAATGAAAATGAAAATTGTTTAAATGTTGTTGAAATTGAAAATAAAAATATTTTGTTGAAAATGAAAATGAGAATGATCCTTTTGTTGAAAATGAAAACAAAAATTGTTTTGTTGATGAAAATGAAAATGAAAACTGTTTTGTTGATGAAAATGAATATGAAAATGAAAATGAAAATCTAGAATGTGATGTTGAAAATGAAAATAATTTTTTTTAAAATTATTTTTGAAAGTTATATTTTGGATAATCTTCCTAGTAAGATTTCTTGGAGACAAATAAGAACACATGTCAATAGATTATACAAAAAAAATCTTTTATCGTAAAAAACTTGTATTTCAATGTCAACTAATGGTGCAATTGATGAGAACACAAAAAATGAGAAAAGTAATAAAAAATTTAGGATTTTTTGTTAAACCAAGAAGAAGAGATCAATCATTAAAACATGCTATGTCTATTGTTGCTAGTGACATTCAATATATTGGAAAAAAGTAGTCAATCTAAAGATAAAAATGTATCAAGAAGAGCTATTACAATTGCTATAGTTAATAAAGTAACTTTGAATAAAAGAATGGTAAGCAATATTAGTGAAGTTCTACAAATACATCCTAAAACATTGCTAAGAACCGCAAAAAGAAGAGAAAGTATAGAAAATGATCCAATTAACTAATGTTGGATTTTTAGTGGTTGAATCCAAAGGTCTGACATGAAATTGAATGTTTAAATCAAATATTTGATTGAAAAATATTGGCATGATAATACTAGGGTATCATCTAATGCTAGAGAGAGTGGGGTCCAAAGTTCACAATCCTCATCCAAAATAAGTATTAGATACAACACAAACTGAATTTTATAGAAAATTTTGTGGTGATTTAGTGTTACCTGGTAATATTAAAATAAGTCAAAGGTCTTTTGAAAAATATAAACCATGGTATGTAGAAATTAATAAGAAACGGACATCTTCTTGTTGTAAAATGCATGCTCAATTTCATTATTTTTTATGATATTTTTCGATATATACATTGTACTTTGCATGCTAACATGATTATGCAGGAATGTGGTATTAATATACCACCTGAAAAATAAGAGATTTTATTTCAAGTTTTTTTTGTGAAAGATCTAATGGTAAATTGTTTTATTTAAGCTCTTGTATTTCTGGACAATGTACTAGTTGTGGAAATCTTTCATTCTTAAGCGTTTGTATGGATGAAAGTGTTGATAATGATTTTGGTCAAAAATTAGTAGATGTTAAAATGTTTAAGAATGTTGACTATTCTTTAAAATATGGAAACACAAGAAAGTGTTGTGATTTAGCTATAGAAAAATTTAGTGTACATACATTCATAAGTGAATTTAAGAATAAGATTGTACCAAAATATGTCATGCACTCTCAACATGATCGATGGCTTGATGGAAAATTTTGCACATGTGGAAACACATTTCCAATTGGTACTATACTATGAGTGGTTTATTTTATGAGAAACTATATTCTAGCTTCACTTGAGAGGAAATTCAATAAGAGTATTATAATTCAATGCAAGTAGCTATATTTATCCATATTGTTTATAGACATGCAGATGATAGCACAAAGGATGACATAATTTTTTTGAGGGAGTATCATTTCTATTTGAGTGACAATTGGTTACACTCGTGAGAGTTTGTTCAATAGTGTTTTAATATATTTTATAGAAATTTAAGAGAAAGTGGAATCCAGATAACATAACACCTCATATGGTCAGATAATTGTACAAGGAAATTCAAGAATGCTCGAATATTCTATTGGTTAAGTAGGGTTCACAAGGAACTTAATGTCCAACATATGTGGAGTTTTTTTGAAGTTGGGCATGGTAAAGGAGAACATATAATGGAGTTGGTGCGTGTGTTAAAAGAATTATTGCTAGAGAATAATTGAAATTTGAGGATGCAATAAAATTTAAAGATGCATGTGGGATTGTGGATTGGTGCAATACAAGATTATCTACACCTACTTCTAGTGAGTACTCTACAATTTGTTGATTCTATTGGTTGGTTGAAGAAGAGAACATTCTATCTAGACTTGATTGTGAGACAATAAGTGGATCTACTAAATGACATTCATTTAAGAGTTTGAATGCAAGCACACGGACTATTTGGACATGGGAGATTGCATTCTTTTGTTAGTTTTGTATATTAGGAGATTGGAAAGCATGTGAAAATATAGAATGGGTTGAATAGTGGAAGTAAAGATCATTGACACCTACATAAGCACATGATCAATATGAAACAACAATCAAAGACAATGATCAAGTGTTTGCATCTGAAGACTATGACTGTGTTTCAAACCTTGTACAAGAAAGTAATTTAATTCTATTTATTTCCTTTTATTTCAGTTTTTAAAGTTATTTTGTAATACTAAATTATTTATTTATATATATGAATGGATGTATCTAGATTGGTCAAATTATATGGACACACACAAGTTGTTAAATAAAAATTTGTTTGCAGGACATGTGTATGTTGTTGTTGCACCTGAGGGGAATGTAAAGGAAACATAATACTGGTAGGATCATTGTGTGGAGACAAAACATAAGTTAATAGCACCTCGAGAAGATGATGATGGCTATCATTATCCAATAGGTATGGCGATTCCCTTAAGACATCCCCTTAAGCAAATTTTGATAACAAGTTTTTGATCCCCTTAAGAAAATTTTTAGAACTTCTTTGATCCCCTTAAGAAAATTTTGAGAACTCCTTTGATTATGGTTATCATGTTTTCCAATAGGATCGGTGGTGGTTGTTGGCACTTGAATACAAAAATACCTGATAAGGAAGAATGGTTTTCCTACATTCAAATATTATGAAACACATAAAATCATTATACAATACTCACATTTGTTGGTGCAAAAAAATATAAAACTAGATCGCTATTGTGGAAGACCTACAAATAAAGAACTATGGAGAATTTCTATGGAAGAGCATGATACAATCATAGATGCATTGTAAAAAAGAGAGGGTGCAGATGGTACAATGGAATAAGTAAATATAGGTAAATATAGTTTTAGTTTTATATTATTCTTTTAAATAGATAAAATACATGTTTTAATATTTCTCAAATATGTTATTAGTTAAAATTTATTTAAATTTTCCTTTTATAGATCCTTAAGCCATCATCACAAAAAGGAGAGTCCATGCAGATTCGATCTAGACAACATGGAATACTTGGTAAAAATAGGTAATTTTTAGTTAACTTATATTTAAATACATGTTTTGGTTATATATTGATATTGCTTGTACATTAATAGTTAAAATTGATTTATTATCCTTTTTTGTATCCTTAATTCATCATCACATCAATCTCATACTTTGAAACAAAAAGGATAGGATGTAGATTCAACCTACACACATGTGTAGAATACTTTTAAATACAAGTACTTGAGTTGTGTACATATATACAATTTTATATAAATTAAAATATGTATGTTTTGATGATTTCATTGATATTGCTTGTACCATTTTGATATTAGGTGGCATGAAGACCTACTACATTCCAGGCACAAGTTTCAGATGTACATACATACTTACACAATTAAACATTTTGTACACATAACAAATACATGCACATACACAATTATACTCTATGTACTTTTATGTATCAAAATCAATATTCGATATATTTTGTTTGTTAAGTGTGCATGTTTTCCTACTTTGAAACTTTAAATTTGATTGTCTAATCACTAAACATGTGTATTAATGTTAAATTTGGTTGTCTTGAGCAACTTAGCCAAATTTTGACAGCATATTTGATCCCCTTAAGATGTATTAGGACCCCTTAAGACATCAAATTAGGACATATCCTAAATATTATACTTAATTATATCATTTGTTATGACAAGTCACCCTAAAGTCTAATACTTGTTTATGTCACTTAATATTTATACTTAATTATACTCTTCTTTGATCCCCTTATGACGTCATATTAGGACCCCTTAAAACATCATTTTAGGACCCCTTAAGACATCCTATTATGAAATGAATTAAATAAACATTGAAATTATTTAGGTTTTATAGAAGTTGATTATTTTGATGAGTAATCCTAAATTCTAAGTTAATTATATCAATTTCTTGATTAAATATGAGACATGTACTTTGAAGAATTTCATCCCCTTAAGATGTCCATAGGTGAAGATGTTTGCTATTATTTAGTTTGTACTTTGAAATCATTTGGTTTAGGAAGATGAAAAATACATGAAAACTTGTAGATTAACTTAGTTGTCTCTTTTGATAGAGGATGTGACTGTTGGAAAAACAAGGATATATAATTGAGATGGGGGGGGTGGGGGGTGGGGGTGGGGGTGAATCAGTTGTTATAAAATTGAACTTATTCAAAATTAATCATTTTATAATCTCAAATTTGATAATTAATAGTGCATGCATAAACCAATAATAGATCGGAAACACATGAACACCAAAATTTTATACATGGAAACACTGTTAGGGGAAAACCATGGTGGACATTAGTCCACAATATTATACCTTGTTAAAAGTATAATGAAGAATG
This sequence comes from Sequoiadendron giganteum, assembly GCA_007115665.2. NCBI lineage: Eukaryota > Viridiplantae > Streptophyta > Pinopsida > Cupressales > Cupressaceae > Sequoiadendron > Sequoiadendron giganteum. The sequence continues at coordinate 6,320 of VCHN02001809.1, forward strand.
AATAAGGAATGCACTTGCATTTAGGCACACTGCCTAGAGCTCACTGCTAGAAGGGAAGGCTCATTGCATTACATAAGACAATCAAATTAAATCCATCTGATGAACATGAACTAAGAAATTAGCTTCTTCATAAGCTTGATCACAATTCCAGTTAGGCATAGATACACTTCTTCACACTTCACTCAACCTTCTTCACACTCTGCTTTGTAATCAAATGATTTAATCTTTATTCACACACCTCTACATACATACACGCATTGAGCATACTGAGCATACATACATTCACTCAAAAAATCACTCTTATATATCCTCTGTACGGATTTACATCAATGACTCTATCGACCACAAGACAATGAATAAATTACAAGTTGTCGGCCTCAATACATGAACAAATCTTAATGCACACCAACCTAAGTTGGTCACAACATAGTAAGGACCTAAATCAAAATCCTCAAACATTCTAACCAATAAAATATTAATCCATAAGGGTCCACAACACGCTACCGCCATCATGTCAGCCAAGAACATGAAAAACTTGAACACACAAGGAAAAATTATTCAATGATGAACATGTTGATCAATTAGGATGTATCAAACTGATAGATCATGATATAGAAAGATCTCTAAACATCTTAGAATCATATGCAACAACCCAATTCATTATAATTACAATTTCATCTTTCAGGAACACTTGCTACAGTAACAGAATAATTGTAGGAACACATAACTTCATAACTTCTTCAATACTTGATGCGTACCACTGAAAATTTTGGACAACATACTAGATAGGCTCATCAATAAACCCTTTAGTGTGTGCCACCTGATCATCATTGATCAAAACTTTCCATCACTCTGACCTTCTCAGCTTCACTGGCTGCCTGCAATATTTTTATTACAATTTTCTTAATATCCTTGACATATACAACTTTCAGAATCACCAATGCTAATAGTGTTGACATCAATGACAACCACATATCAAAAATACAACTTCAGCATCTAACAGTGACTCACATTCCGACATACAATACCAAAAGAAAGGGTGGATGTCGAGGAAGAAGGCTACAGTATTTTTGTTGGATGCTATTATGTGTTTTGACAGCTTATAAATTAGTGTTTTTTGTGGAACATGAGGTCAAGAGGAATTTTATGTTCTTAATTTTTTTCTAGCACTTTGCATGATTTTTAAATATGGGAGTACATGGTTTAATTTCAAAACTTTAGCCTATTTTTGGATAATTATGTTCTTTAATTTTATGTTGTAAAAGAACTAGGAAATATGGTGTATACTTATAGAACAATTTTTTTGGCAAAACTCATTGCATTTTGATTGGTATTTATGTTTAGTTTATAAAATTTATTAATTCTTTTTTTATCTAATCTTGTATGTGCTATAAGAGATGAACCTGTACCCTCAGAAGGTGCAAATCCATCAAATCTATAAAGACGAGATGCAACATCAAAACTACCAGTAGCCACAACCAAATCAGAATCATGGAGGTCTTGAATAACCACATCATGTGGTGAGAACTCAACTATCTTACTAGAGCCAGTGTGGCAAATCTGATAAATGGACAAGAGGTTCGTCGAAATTTCAGGAACAACCAAAACATCCTGTAGAGTGCCTCCATCCAAAGAGACAGAACCTGAACCCAAGACGGAAAGCTGTGAAGAGTCACCCACTGCAATCTGTGAAGTACCACAAGAGGCAAGAGAAGTGACTAACTGCTGAGTGTGAGTCATATGGTGAGAAGCACCAGAGTCTAAAATCCAAGTGGACCCATTGGTTGATGCGTGTGCAATGAGAGTATGACCCTTCCTTGTGGTGGAAGAAGAAGACTGAGGTGAGGAGATGTGTTGCTGCTGCATGGCCTCCTCTAAAGCCTCTAATCATTTCCAACACCTGGAAACTAGATGACCTTGCTTGCCACATAAACTACAAGTGTCTCATGATTTCTCCTTAGTCTTGGAGGAAGACTCACCAGACTTCGAAGATTTCCCATGTTTTGGATTAAATGGTGGTTTAGAATTAGACTTAGGAGGTGGTTTGGAGGAACGCTCACTACCTACAAAATCTTTCTTGGGCCTTGGTTTTTGCTTCTGTTTCCCCTTCGGTGACTGAGCAACCAATGCTTTGCTCTTTGAACCTGAGAGCATATCCATCTGAGAAATGTGAGATTGTTCCCGAGACAATCGCTCACAAAATAAATCAAAGGAAGGCATGGTAAAATTGGCACCCAAACCATCCATGGTGGAGTAGAAGGAGGAAGCAAATATCTGAAATGGACCATGAAGCTTCGAAAGAATCAAGGAAATGCACTTTGTGTCTGTCTTGTTCTTCCCACAACCCTGTAAAATAGTACGGATAGTTTTGAATTGGTTCAAAAAATCCTTAATAGTGGGAAATGAATTAGGTAACAATGAAGTCAGCTCTGCCTCAATCTGTAATGTGCAGAACTTATTAATGGCCCCAAAAAGTGTCTCAAACTTCAGCCACATGGATCGAGGAGTGAGCAAAGCATCAAGGTGAAACAAAAGACTATCTGAAACATGCATGCATAACAAACCCATAGCCTCATCCATCTTGTTCCTGTGCTGCATAATCTCAAAAGGACGTTGCAACTGAGGCTGAACCTCATCTAAACAAGACCATAACCCTCGTGACCTGAGTAGCCTCATCATACGAGACTTCCAAGTGTGATAGTTATGTGATGTGAGTAGCTCAACTGAAGAGTCTGCCATGAAACCTTGCATCTGTACCTGCTTGTGTTTTTTATTATTATGTGATCTTTTAGAATAGATAGAAGATGCAGAAGGGTTTGTATTTTTGAGAGTTTTGGTGTGCTGGTTTTCTGATATAAATGACAGAAAGCAAGAGAAAAAACACCCCCCACAAAAGATAAACCCAAACCCTAGTACAAACTGAGAAGAAGGAAGCAATGCATAAGCAAAAAATACTTCAAGACAAATTCTCATGTACCTAGTGAAAATTCTGATAAAATAGATCACATCACTAAATAGAGCATGTTGAGAGCTTTCCAACGCCTATTCAAGTTTGAAAAACGGAGTCCGTTTGCATCTTCTATGACCCCGGAAGTGAAGAAAGAAGACCTCACTTTGACTGGTAAAAAATATCTAGACTGGTAAAAAAATTAAAAATATTTCTATACCATCAGATTGATGCCATTCTCAGCTTTCCAACGCATCTTCCTATTCGAAAAACGGAGCTAGGATGCCCAAGTTATGCCCATTTGACCAAAAATGACATAATAGGGGGTTGGAGAGAAAAAAAATAGCCCTCAAGGGCTTAAAATTTGGTGGCCCTAGGGCACATGGTGGACTAGTGGTAGGCGCGTAGGAGGTGGCAGCATGCGGATGGTGAGGCTGGTGGCGGGCGGGCCGGTGGCGCGTATCGGCAGACTGGTGGCGGGCCGGCGGGGCCGCTTGGCGCAGCCGGTGGTAGCCACTTGGCGGTGGCTGGGCAGTGGCTGCCGGGCGAGATCTGGCAGCGTGGTTGTTTAATACTGGCTGCACAAAATAACCAATGAAAATTGATTTTTTTTTTATAAAAAAATTTCCAATTTTTGTGCGTTTTTTGCTCTGTACGGCCCTAGGGCAAAAAAATTTTGCCTTCCAAATTGACTGTAACCAAAATCGATGATTTGATAGTCGATTTAGGGGTTTTTGGGTGCTACAAATCCAATGGCACTGTCCATTTGAGCCCAAAGTGAACCCAAAAAATGGAGTATGCTGAATCCACCCAAAAAAAAACTTAGAACCCTAGATTTGCTTCCAATGCAAAATCTCAAAACAAGAACAAGCAGCTGCAAATCTAAAGCTCTGATACCATGTTGGAGTTGAGAAGATACAACACCATAGAAGTCCAAAAGATCTTTGCAAGCAAATAACCTATTACAAGGAGAAACAAAGAGAAGCAACAAAAGAAATGCTCAAGAATGTGGAGCAATGTATTCACTTGAAAATGTAAAATGAATAATGATACAAAAGATAGTTTTCAACCATATATAGATGAAAACCCTAAAAAAGGAAAACCCTAGGCTTACACAATAATAATTAATAAAGTAATTAATTATTATGTACCTAATGTTAGCTTAAGTGAAAAAAGAGTTAAAAGGAAACTTTACGTAATTAAACAAATATTGTTTAATTAATAAAGTAAATGTCCAATTACTCTAACAGAAAGTTGCACTAACAAATTCCTACAAGATCAAATTTAAAGCATGTATACTTGGATTAGGTTAAAATATATATATTCAAGTTTGCACATTTTCTGTGGAAATTTTTTTAAACAACCTAAAATTCAGAGGCCTCATGAGTAGCCACAACATATAATGTTTGTTCAATGCCCATTCTCATTGTCGTATCAACCTAGACATACATATATATATTTAACGCTTATAATATTTATAAGTGTACATGCACATTTGATATATAGTGAATTCAAAATTCATAATTGTAACTATAGTAATGTAAGTTAAATAATTTACAATATAAATGTACCTGCCACTAATCTATGACTCTCGACAATGGAGGAGTGCTCAAAAACCCCTTGGGTGGAATTGATGTGGAATTCGATTGACTCCCTTGAACCAACATAAATATTTAAAACATATGTTCATGATTGAATTATAGATTTAAAAATTAAAGTTAAAATTATTTCATATATAATTTAAAAAATTGAAATCAAAATACCCCATAAGGGTTGTCGACTAGGACTGGTGTCGACATATGTACTCATAGTGATGATTGCCCCATTGTTGGTGTCATTTATACACCAAATAGTTTGAATGTTAAAATATATTACAATTTCTTTTTTGATATATATGTTCATTAAAATTCTTATAAATTTAACATGTAGATGCATATTTATACTTGTGTTGCTCTATTCTCAGGGTGATGCTATGAAGTAAGAAATTCTACGACCAAATGATCCACCAAAATTTCCACGTCCATCTGAACTTGGTGTGGCCTGATCAGATCCATAACATAGCTGATGGAAACTAGTACATACATGTGGTGTCAACACTTGTGGAGTGGTACTAAGACCAACTCCATAGAACACTCCTCCATCATTAAGGTCTCTATGCTCCCTAGCCGCTATCATAGAAGCATGTTGATCATAGTCTCCTATGAGCATACTGAGGGATCCTAATTTTCATGCCACCTCACGTTGATATGTAGGTGTGGGAATGGTAGGACCAAGAGGAGCAACAAGGGGTTGTGCATGCATGGGGCATTGAGGATCAACACTTACCCCTAACCTCTATTGAAATGTTTTAAAATCAAAATAATTAGGCTTTTGCCCCATAAAAAACTCTACATATAGTTTCCTCAAAAAAATATATTGGCACCTCTAGATTAGTGTGTGGTGGATTGTTAAATACCATATACCATCAATCCCAAAAATGTGCACTCATCTATGGATGTATACACAATCTCATAGATATTCTAGATTTAGTGGCAGGAATGGGCTGTTGAGTATTAGGGTCGATAAAATAAGGGGATAGATGGGATTTTGTTATTTTTAGGTCTAAAATTTGTTTATATGAGAGACCATCTGCATAAAATCATCTCATATCATCTCTATCTAGTTTATGCCTATCTAAGTCAAAATTGATATGTCCTAATGGCATCGACAATGTTTTGCATTGCTAGATGAAAATCTTCTCACATGTGGTGGAATCAAATCTTCATTTTGCATAACATTAATTTGGTTTTGAATGGATGCCACATGGTCATTAATACATGCTCGCAAGTGAGCCTTATCTGATCCATTGGGTGGTGGAGGTGGGATATGAGGTGGAGGGGTTGGAGGGGTTGGAGGGGGAGGTGGAGGTGGAGGTGGAGGGGGTGGAGGTGGAGGTTGTTGAGGTAGTGGATTGATAATATTATCAATGTCAAATTGATTCATGATATCTATATATAAGTGCTCACCTACATTAAATTATACAAAATTAACATACAAACTTACAAAATTATAAGAAATAGTTAAATTTTAAACATACATGCAATTTGGTTTAAATTGGATGTGCATACATATACATACACATACATACATTGATTGAACTAGAGCATGTGCATACAAATTTTAAAATTTACGATGTACATACATTTAAAATAAAAAATATGATGCATAATGCATGGATACATCATTCAACTAAACTATGTGTACACACAAATTTCAAAATTTAAGATCTAGAACTATGTAATTTTAATACATGTACATACTAAAAAATAAACTTGAAACATTCACAAAAAACTCATTTATGTCTAATGCATATATAAATTACATTTTTCCAACAGGAGAAATCATGATAGTAGATAGTCATAAAATATATAGTATTATAAATTCATCATTATAAGTTATTATATTCATAAATTCAACACTAAAAAATATCCATCCAACCAAATTCATAAATTCATCACTAAAAATATGCATCCAACCAAATTCATAAATTTATCACTAAAAATATCCATCCAACCAAATTCATAAATTCATCACTAAAAATATCCATCCAACCAAATTCACAAATTCATAACACAAAATATCCATCAAACTAAATTCATAACTATAAGATCATTGTCTTAATTTATAAAGTGTTGTAGCTCTCTACTGCATCTCTTCATTTCTTTGTTTTTTCCTTTTCAGAATCAGACTTTCTCCTCTCCTCTAGCCATTGCTGATGTGCATTTACGACCCCATCCATAGATTCAAAAAGCCTCAAAGGTGGTGTGATACATTATTCATTTTGAATAATTTTGATTTGATCTTGAATGGTTCTAACATTAGAATTGATCTGTGCTTGCAAGCTAGCACCATCAGTTTTAGGTGGTGGAGGTGGGGGGTTATGAGGTGGAGTGGGTGGAGGTGGAGGTGAAGGTGGTGGAGATGGAGGGCATGGAGGTGGATTACAAATATTATTGAATTGATCCTTGATCTCTAAGATTTAAGTGAACCTACATTAGATTTTTAATTTTAAAATGTAAGGTATATGTTTAGGAAATACCCTTAAACCATTCAATATAAATGGCCTAATTGAATACAAATGATAAAATGTGTAAGCCTCAATTATGTCTAAGACATGTTACTTGAATGAAAAACAAAACCATTAATATAGGATGGCTTAAGGGGATCTATGTATACAAAATGACATGGCTTAAGGGAATAAAATTTAGTGAATTTTCCCAAGGCAACCAAATTTCATTAAGGTCCTAGGAAAAAATGAATGCTTTAGGGTTTATGATTTAGAGTTTAGGGTTTAGGGTTTAGGGTAATAGGATGCTTAAGGGGATCTATGCATTGAGGTCCTAGGAAAAAATGGCATGGCTTAAGTGAATAAAATTTGGTGAAGTTGCCTAAGGAAACCAAATTTTATTAAGGTCCTAGGAAAAATGATGGCTTTAGGGATTAGGGTTTAGAGTTTAGAGTTTAGGGTTTAGGGTAATAGGATGGCTTAATGGGATCTATGTAGTAAGGTCCTAGGAAAAAATGACATGGCTTAAGGGAATAAAATTTGGTGGAGTTGCCCAAGACAGCCAAATTCTATTTTAAGGTCCTAGGATAAAATGAATGCTTTAGGGTTTAGGGTTTAGGGTTTAGAGTTTAGCGTTTAGGGTTTAGCATTTAGGGTTTAGGGTGAAGTTTGGGTGGCCATTGGGATTATTTACTTGCAAGTTAGTGAACAAAATTTTCTTGTGGAATAGTTGATTGAGATAGCTCTTGTTTTAATTGACCAACCTTTCATGAAGTCTCATTCATATTATAATCTTGCATGATCTTATTATTGTTAAATTTTGTTGCCTTGGGCAACTTCACCAAATTTTGAGAACTTCTTTGATCCCCTTAAGAAATGTTATATTAGGACCTCTTAAGACATTGACTTAGGGTTTAGGGTAATAGGATGAAAAGTAGGGGTGTTAATATTTTTGATTCATCACATATGCAAGAACATTAGTTTATGAATATCTTTGATTTTATGAATAGACTATTTCCATAATAGAAACACATAATTATGTATTATTAAGATTGAGTTTGATGTATACTTTAACTTGATATTTTTTGAATTAAATATAAGATTATTTTGTTTAACATGTTTTTCATTAATATTGTTTGTATGTGTGTGTGTGTGTGTGTGAAGTTTAATATACTATGATAAAGTTGAATATTTCCCACTTAAATGAATTTTATGATATAAAATGTATAATAAAATTAGGTAATGTTGAATTTTCCCAAACATCCAAAATCTTATTTTATTTTGGATTGTTTGGAATTGAAAAAACCTAAAAGAAAGAAAAGAAAAATATTTAGATTCTTTTAGTGTCTAGGTAACTAGTACAAATTGAGATTTTGGGCTAAACTAGAAGCCCAATCAACAACTAATTGACTAGAATGAGAGTTAAGATTTTTGAAAGACAAGAGATAACACATGAAAAAAAGAAATGGAAACAAGGCATGACTAAGAGAGATCAAAACATAAAATAGAAATGAAAGAAAATATTATATAATTAAGTGACAATTGGAAATGGATTATACAAGGATTTAGGAATTTGCTAACTAAATTTGCAAAAAAACATTAAAATTTATCAATTGTAACGATCTACTAGTCCCACAAGTAAAGTTTAACATATTATTTTCTATTTTAATTATATCTATGTTCATAGCATTTAATTGATTATGTCTCTTGATGAATACAAATTTAAATGTATAATAAATTTATCAAATCCTATTTCATTGTCAATATCAAGGACCCTAATTTACTATGTATCAACCTAAATCTATCGAATAATTTCTTCCATAGGCATGCCTACATACTTGTCTCCATACAATGCAAATGAAATTTAAAACATTTAAGCAATGCAAATGAATTTTTTCCATTATCAAATATTCTCAAGCTTGAAATTAAGGTTTTCAAATGCAAAATGATTTGTTTGATTTTAATTTAGGGTTTTAGCATTTTTTTTTGTTTTACTACAATTTAGGGTTTCAAGAATCAATTAGGATTTTCAATGCAATTTTTTTTGTTTCATTTCAAATTAGGGTTTGAAATGCAAATTTTCTTGTTTGATTTGAATTTAGGGTTTCAAAAAGCATTTCAATTTAGGGTTTTCAAATGCAATATTTTTTTGTTTCCTTTCAATTTAGGGTTTTCAAATGCAATTTTTTTTGGTTTGATTGAACAATTTAGGTTTCAAAAGCTTTTTTTTTTTTAAGATATGATTTAAGGTTTATTTTTTCATTTCTATTCAATATCTTGAGGGTTTCATTTCATTTTTTCTTCTACTTATATAAATCATCATTTCTTCTATTATAGGTAAATAAAATACATAAAATGCTAAATAAATTGAAAAGAAACATGCTAAAATCTATTATTGTAATAAAAATTTCAAAAATAAATTTCAAAAATTAAAAAGATTGTGGGTAGAGGCGTACCTATAGGTTGTTGTCATTGGTTTCGACTCCGTTAAATCGAGATTACGTGCTATGTGAATAACTGAGTTTTTTTTATTTTTAAAAATAAATACCACTTTAAAACGAGATCTCATTTTGTAAAGATCGGGATCTTGTTTCCTGTCCGCCGGTTTGAGACCCATTAATAAATGGGATCCTATCTTTAAAAAAATAGGATCCCATTTAGAATTTAGGCTTAAGATCCTGAAGTTAAATAAGATCCCATTTTTTAAAAGCGAGATCTCGTTTATTAAAAAGTGGGATCCCATTTTTGGCAAGTCAATTTTGTTATTTTTTCCTAAGGAAAAAATTTCCACGTTTCATGGACTCATTTTCTTGCTCTTACCGTACTATAGGTACCTACAATGTAAGACTGTGACTAGTTCACTATCAAGAAATGAATCTCAAAATCAACTAGTATTGCTTAACCAAACCTACACTCTGAAGTATAATAAGTTGAAGCAAAGTAAAGCATGGATGTAATACATAAATTTATTCATAATGGTACATAAGGAATCTAATTAAGATAACAAACATTCATGAAGTAACTACTACAACAAAAATAAATGTACAAAAGATAAAGTGGGAATAGTTACCTTGAGTGGACCTTGCTTAAGTGGTTGTATCCACTAATTTAACCCAATTCTAGCTGCTCAGATTAACATAATCATGACAATAATGAAAAACCATTCATTGCATAATTTAAAAATATCACAATCTAAGATTCTGTTGAGATATATTATTCATGAAATCATGGACGTTGTGTAAAAACAATAACTAAAACTGAAATTATCTTTTCCTATATTTGTTACTTGATAATTAAACAACTTACCTATGCCTTAACCAATGAACCATACATATAGGCATGATGGAGTTTATTGAAATAAGGACACTAAACTAGAATAATAAATCACCACTCCCTACATAACAAAGTGTGATAAAATTTGATCAAGTAAACCCTAACTGGAAAAGGAAGAAGAGTCCAAATATAACTATGACTATGCTATAACAAGAATTAGAACATAGACTATTGAAAAAGTCATGCCGAACTCCTAACTATTATAGAGTTCTTATGCTTCAAATTTTTATTAAATGTCATAGTGATGCACAATAGTATTCAATAAGTGCCTCCATTTCTACAATTGTTGTGTTCAACTTATTTTAGAACCTCCCTTGCATCGTTTTCTAGAAACCCCTTTGGTTGTGATCTGCACCACCCAGTTGCTATGGGTTATAGTTTTCCAACTCTAGCTCCTTGGGTGCAAAGATCCAATTCATAGAAAAACTTCACAATACTAATAAACATATCTTAAGCACATATATTCATTGCAATTCATAAATATCCACACATCAATTATACAATAACTATCACATTATAAACATATTTCCATATACTTCAAATTAGGTTTAGGTTTGCATAATGAGCATAAAAGATAGTAAAGTGTAGGAATATGCATGAGATAAGTATCTGGAGATTTCTATGAGTGTGTATAAAAGTATCAAAAAACTAACTAATAACTAAACCCATCATTCCCCCAACTACCCATTTTCTTTTCCTTAAGAAAATCAACTAGGGTTGGAGGTTGTAATGCAAAGTGATCTCCTTGAGATGTGTAACAATATTCACTCCACTGATTTTTTTCAAATAAAATCCTCCATAGCACACAAGTCTAGCCATTTTGGTATCCTCAAATTTCTCTTATTTCTCATTCTTTTCCCTTGTCCTATGTGGAGCTAGGTAAAGAAGCATTAGTGGATGGAAAGTGAGCGGTAAACATTTAAGTGATTTTTCTTTGGTGATATCCATGTACCTGTTTTTTCTTTCAAGCATGCATACAAAACTATAAATAGATTTAGGTTCTTTTCTTTACAATTCAAGGGTTAAGTTGTCCCACCTTTCTTGCACAAATGAATAAAAATGATGGATTAGTCCTACAATTAGTCTTTGCATTCTATCATAGTGCTTGATCTTCAAATTCATGATTTCTCTGCCTACACCTTTTGATGTAGTAGGGGTTATCCCTTCTCAAACCAAACATACAAATAACTTAAATGATTTGACTTAAATATGAAATAACTTAGAAAAAAGAAACAATGCAAAAATTTTGTAAATAAATTTCCAAATTCTTTATTCAAAACTCTCCTGCAAACATCAAAGTATCTTCTCCCTTAAGAAATACAAAGATTGCAACCTCTTGGAATGATAAACACACATTAAAAATCAGATTAAAATATTCTCTTAACAACAAATAACAACAAATACAAACTATTTATTCAACTCCTTCAGTTCACTCTCAACCTGCAACCTTTATCTTGCAAATTCCAATCTGCAAACTATATCCATCTTCAAAAATGGATTCCATGATCCATTTTTCTATCACACACCTTAAAAACTGCAATAAAATATTTGTGATGAACATATTCATCACATACTAATCCCTTCTGAGTCACTTCTACCCAAATCCATGTAGAAATTAGCTTCTCTCACAATTCCTACTAAGTGACTAGCTCCAAAAATTGTTAAATCTTGCCTTTTATGCTAAATCTTCATTATTTTTGTTGTAGCTTCCATTTGAAATGTCCCAACATCATAAAACTGTCATTAATAACATTAAAACAAAATAATAAATGCTAAAAAGCATTATCAAATCCAACTCCTTTAAATTTTCAAGAATAACAAACTTGCAAGATTCCAACTCCTAGATTGCTTGTGCACTCGGATGCTCCTACACCAGACATGCTGGGTAAATTGGATTTTGTGAGTATCACTCACAAAATGGAGTTGATTATTAGGACTACCCTTTAAATTTTTAAACAACCTACATAAAATTCAATCACTATAATAAGTATTCTTCCATCTTTTCTTCCAACATCTTCTTGGAATACTATGCATACTCCTACACCATCTCTCTTCCTTCACCCTTGCAAGACTAAACCCACTACAATAATCTGAGCACCTCCACCAATATGAATTCACCTCTTCATCTTCCTACATTTCATTCATCTCTACAACATTCAAATCAAATCTACTTTCATCTTCATAAAATTCAATAAAATAAGGCATTACCTTATCTGCTACAACTTCCTTTTCACCTCCATTTGTAGTCAATGCAAGCCATTCATTTTCAATTTCTATTATTTTTTTCTTTTACCTCATCTTCTTGCATGATGATCTCATCTTCAATGTCACATACTTGAAATTATTCTACACCTTCTCTTTTACCTGTAAACAAAACAATGTTAGCATAATCATAGGGCCATTCTTCTCCCATCTACATCTTCTCTATCTCTTTATCACATTCATCTAACTCTTTCCCTTCAAATAAGATATCAATCTTTCTCATATCCTCTTTGAATAGGAGATCTTCATCTTCACCAAATTATTCATCAAATATGGGACCCTCAAATTCCATCATCTCAACTTCAACTTCCTCATTTACCTCATTCTTTCCTTCATTCTATGTTGTAACATATTTATTGTCTTCAACTGCTACAATTTTATCTTCATCTCCACTCTTTTCTACATATTATTTTAGCTCATCTTTCATGCCTTCCAAAAGACATGTCTCCTCAACTTCAGATTCAAAAACTTCTTCCCACTCATCTTCTCCTTCTGTAGTATCACATGTATAACACTCTGCTTCATCTTCTTTCTTCCCTGCATTCAAAATATTATTATAATGATAAAATTTTTTACCTTTACCTCTTATCCTTTCCCAATCTACTTTCAAAGCTTCCACTGCTTGCTTCAACTCCTTAAATTCTCCCACCTTTTCCATCCTCAATCTTTCCTTGAGTTCCTCAAGTTTAGGGACCGTCAAAATCCATCTAATAAAAAAATGCATTTTTCCTTTCTTCTTTGTCATTTCGTCAAACACTTTCCACACACTCTCCAACTTCAACCTCTTAGGTATAGACTACCTCACACTCGATGATCTGTCTACACACACATCACCAAAAGGTCCTGGTGAAAACTGCCTCACGTTCGACACTCTGCCTGCACACTCAGGAACAACCAGCTCTAATACCACTAATGAAATAAATATTATCCCTTCTCAAACAACAGATAAAAAACACTTAAATGATTTGAATTAAATATGAAATAACTTAGAGAAAAGAAACAATGCAGAAAT
>VCHN02000411.1:0-39649 GCA_007115665.2 Sequoiadendron giganteum
AATCAAGGGGGGTGTTTTGTGTTGTGTCACACCATTAACACCCTTCAACTATCATGACTGGAAACTAAAAGTATAACTTATGCTAAAGAATATAGGGTTGTATAGGGTAATAATGGGTAATGAGAAAGAACCAAATATAGAGGAAGCTAAATAAAAATGGTTTAATTAGTTTGATCAAGCCTTTAAAATTATGTCTTAATGTATCTCCTAAACTTATCTTTCATGTAGAATCCTTAAAGACATCCTATGAAGTTTGTATTCCATATTTTTTTGGGTAAGGTAGATGAAATGAAAGCCCATGAGTTGGAGAATGAGCTCATAATTTTGAGTTATAGTTCCTTTCACACCCTAGAGGACTCCTTCACTAAGTTCAAACTAGTAAGGTTGTAATTGAAAGAATGTGGAATAGAGAAAAAATATTATCAACTAGTTCTTTCTATACTCTCCAAAAAAATTCTTGAAGATTTTGTGTTTGTATCTATCTTTTACTTCACCAAAAGGGATTTTTGAACCACTTGAATTATGCATTCTCTAGATAACTTCATTGTTGACTTGACTAAGGAGTAGGATAAATTAATAAAAATGGGCACACTGAAGTATTCAAAACCTCAATCATTTAAATTATTGGGAATGGGGAACAACATGCTTCAAACAACAAAGGAAAGAAAAAAAACACTCAAAAGGAAAAGGAGACCAAGAAAGATAAAAACCAAAATCCTCCAAAAACTACACTCAAAATTCTTCAAAATAAGGAAAAACAAAGAAATAAAAAGTTAAATGTTCATATTGAAGAAACTTAGGCATGATGAGAACAAATATATGAAGAAACAAACTAACCACCTCTCACATCTTTTGGAGAAGAAAAACATATAATGGGTCATTGAATCTATCAAACTATCCTCATCAACTCAAGAGTATACCAAGGCAAAGGAAAAAGGTAAGAGAAATCTAAGGGAAAAGCTCTAGTTGTCAATACATCATCATCAATTCCATCTTAGACCGTTGACTTAGGTTCCTCACACCACATGGGTTCTTAAAACATTTATTTTTATTCCTTAGATTCTCATATTATGTATTATATCACTATGAGTGATGACACTTCAATAAAAGTTGTAGGGAGTGGGTCTATTGAAGTTGAAGGGGGGACATTCACAAATTATTTAAATATACCTTTACTTTCATCTAATATCCTATCAATGTATCAGATTACCCAGATAGGTAAGGGCATGCAAGGTCATTTTTCTCAAGAATTGGTTGTGATTAAATAGCTGCATAACAATATTTTTTTTAGCATTGCAAAGGGTAGATCACTAGTTCAGGTTATTCAGCTTCTCACATTTTTCACCTAATATTTCCCCTAAAACATTACTTAATCATCATATGGAGTTAGAAAACTATGGCATGAGTGATTTGGCCAACTTAATTATTACCACTTCAAGCAACTTAGACATTAGGATATGGTCATAGGGTTTCCCAAAGTTAGATTCTCTAAGGTTCTTTGTGAGGGTTGTACCCTTGTGAAGCATCCTAAAGAGAAATTTGACAAAGGAAAATCATGGAGGGTTACATGGATTTTGTATCTTGTTCATAGTGATCTATTAGGGGTAGTTCCCCATACATCCTTAACTAAGGCTAGGTATATCCTCACTTTCATAGATAAATTTTGTAGATACACGTGGGTCTACTTCAAAAAAAATGAAGTCTTCTATAAATTTCAAGACATAAAGGATCTTGTTGAAAAACAATCAAGATCCTTTGAACAAATATTAGGGGTGAGTATGTAAACAATAGGTTTGGGAAATTTCCTACATTGGAGGGGATAGAATTGTAATGCACCATTCCTTATTCTTCCTAACAAAATGGTGTTGTAAAATGTAAGAAGATATCCTTAAAAGGAATGGCTAATTGTGTGATAAACTCTGAGGGCCTTATACCACAATATTGGGTAGAAGCAATCAACTATGCTTTTTACATTCAAAATAAGGTTCCTAATAAAGTCTTGAAGAGAATCACTCCCTTTAAAGCTTGGACAAGGAGGAAACTATCAGTTGATCACTTCAAGGTATTCAAATCTCCAACGATGGCATACATAACTAAGTAGAATCAGAAGGCTATGGAGCCACAATATAAACCTTACATATTTGTAGGGTATCCAAAAGGCATAAAATTTTATCACTTACTCCACTCGACCACACATGATTTGTTCATTAAGATAAGTGTTAAGTTTCAGGAGAGTCCCACCAACTCAACACTTGAAATTTCTCCTTCTATTATGGACTCACTTGGTTTTGATGATTCTTTTTCCAACTCATACCATTCAAAACAAATCCTTGATGCATAGGCTTCTTCTTCTTCAAATTCTAACAATGAGGTTAGTGACAAGCATTCATCTTCATATACTTCTATGCATATATTGGAAGATGATGTTTTAGTACCAAACTCACCCACTTCTCACCCTCTTTGGGTTAGAAAGACACTTGATAGTGTAGGTACTTGGGTAGGGAATCCAATAGATGGTAGGCGTACATGGTTAGTCTATCAAGTTGAGCCACATGCTTACTTTGTATTAGCCTTCAATCCACATATATTCTAAGATGCATTAGAGATACTTGAGTGGGATAGTGCTATGTATGAGGAATATAACTCCTTAATGAGAAATCATACTTGGGACTTAACATCACTTCCTAAGGGAAGGAAGGTGGTTCAATGTAAGTGGATGTATCAAACCAATTTTTTTGTAGATGGGTCGATTGATAAGTACAAGGTATATTTAGTTTCCAGGAGTTTTCATAGGTTGTTGGCATTGATTATACATATAACTTTACACCCATGGCCAAGATGAATTCAATCTTACTCACACTTTCTATTGCCAACACATATGGTTGGGATGTGCATCAGATGGATATGAAGAGAGCTTTTCTTCACCAAGACCTTGAGGATATCTACATGGAGTAGCCACCACTACTAGGGCTTGTTCAAGACTCATCCTTAGTTTTTAGAGTTAGGAAATCCCTCTATGGCCTCAAATAGGCCTCTTGATACTGGTATGCCAAGATGGATTCCTTCCTCCTAGCTTTGGGTTTTTCTTAGTGCCATTTAGATCCTAATTTGTATCTCTTGTAGTAGGATGATTTATTATTGATATTGGTACTTTATATTGATGATGTTTTGATCACCAAAAGCTCTTCATCTGCTATTGCAGCAATTAAGTCATCTTTACAAGATATATTTGACATGAATCCTTGGTATTGATATTTCACAATTTAACTCAAGGACCACTCTTGCATAGACCAAGTACACTCTTATCTACTCACTTGATTTCATATAGTTGATTGTAAGTCATCTTTGACTCCCTTTCTATCTAGATTAAAGCTTGAGGTTGATTGTACTGCATATTGGTTGATACTACCTTTTATCTACAACTTGGTAATATTGTCTATTTGACTCATACCAAACCTACCATTTCATACATGTAGTAGACATGGTTTCGAGATTCATGTAGGAACCTCATGAGATGCACTAGAAAGAAAATGAGAGGATCCTCAGTATCTTTACGGTACTCTTAGATATGAGATTCGATATAGATTTGGCATAGAGGTTGACTTGGTTGGATACATAGATTTAGATTGTGTTGGTGATACTCCAAATCACAAGCTAGTGCTACTCAAAATCACAAGTCCACTTTAGGATACAGTTTCTCACTAGGTTTTTGTCTTATCAATTGGTCTATAAAATAACAAAATGATATTGCTTTATCATCTATATAGGCATTGTAGACATGGAAAATATACCGACACACTTGATCTTGATTACTACCATCGTTTCGTCCTAAATCATACTCTCAGCTTATCATCACTTTTCATCTCTTAATTAAATAAATCATTATTTATTTAAGTAGGTCTTTCTCCTCTGTTGATTAAATTAATCAATTTAATTTAATTAACCCTATATCTCTGTTCATTTAAATAATTTATTTTATTTAAATTAAAACTCTAAAGTTCTCTTATTAAATTGAATAAATTAAAACCTTATTTAATTTAATCTAACATTGTCCCCTTTAGTTAAATAAATCAAAACATTTATTTAATTAAACCCTTCCTCTCAATTTGATTTAAATCAATGCATAAATTTAAGTCTAAATTGTCACATCTCTTAATTCCTCATTACATCAATTAATCTTTGATTAGTTTAATCTTAAATCATGTCCCATCCTCTAACTTTTACCACTTGCACATGAAAATAGATTTAAGTCATTTATTAAATCTCTATTTTCTCTCAACATGGCATAAAAGGGGAATATTCCCTCAAATTTGAATTCAAATCCAAGTGGACTTAGTCCTTCCAGCAAGACATTTATTTCACCTTACAAATCCTTTTGCCTTGAGCCAAGTGGCCATAACTCCATTTTCTTCCCTCTCCAACAAGTCATTTCACTAATTTCAAATTCCACCTAATAACATGTATTGACACTTTTATCAAAATGTGCACAACCTTCAACCATTCACATCTTGACAAGTGACACTTGACCATTGGATGCTGAATGATCCCACATTGCTCAAATATTGTTCATTCTTCCAATTTGAAATGTATAAATGAGAGACTCTCCTCTCATTCGACATCCACAATTTGAATGCAAAGTTATTATCTTCACATTAGAGCAATTTCATATCGTTTCTTGAACATTTGTCATCACCATAGCTAGGTTATTACAGGTTTTCTCAAGGAGCTCATCATTATTTTTCACCATCAAGTGGATCAAATCATCAAAGCTTACAAAGGAGTTGGGAAAGGTCCAATTTCTACACATAATTGGCACCAATTCCCCCATGGGATTGATATTTTATTTATTAAAATAGGATTTATTTACTTTCATTTGCATTGTTTTTCATTTTTTCTCTATGTTAATGTTTCAATCTAATTTTATGGGGAATCATTGTCTTAACTTGCATTTCAATCTAATAATGTGTTTTTTTTCCATGTTTATGCAAGTGTAGGATAGGGGTTCACGTTTTGGTGCTAGAAGGAGGGCGAATCGGTAGGATTTCATCACGTTTTTTGAAAAAATTCATATTTTTTGTGTTTTTTTGTAGCTCACAGGAAACCGTGTCGCTCATAGTCCAGCGACGTCAAACTACACCACTACCAATCCAGCAACGCTATATTGCACTGCTCCTAAATTCTAAAGTCCACCGCTAGAGTCTTCCCGCTCGAAAAATTCAAATTTCAAACTCAACCACATGTTTTCCAAATTCCAAACTGCATCGCTTGCCAAACAACGTCGCAATCATGGTCACTGTTTTTCTGTAGAGCACCGCTCTCAGTCATCAGTAGTGCTATATTGCGTCCCTGGCCTTCTCAAAACACGTCACACCCGTGAATTGTGCCGCTGGAGTTGGGTAAAAGGTAGATTTTTTATTATTTTTAACATTTTTTGTGATGCAAGAACTTCCCGAGGTCATAACTTTTGACACGGATGTGGGTTTCGGCTGAAATTTTACAGGCGGTTTCACTATCAAATGGCATGTGGAATGTCAACTTGGTCACTTCGACATATTTTCGGGGCTTGAAACTTTCATCTTGGCCCTCAAAATGACAATTTAGTGTTTTTTTCTAGTTTTTTAAAAGTCATTTTTGTTAATAACTTGAAGTTCACATTTTGAATTTAAGATGTTAGTTGGCAATTCATCCTATCTTAGTTTTACAAAGTTTTTGGGAAAAAACAGGACTTTCAAAGTTATGCATGCAAAATTACCAAAAATGGCAAAATCTGACAATTGTTGAAATCTGCCAAAAAATGAAATTTCTTGATCAAAAGTGAAGGAAGGAAAACAAAGGCCAAGGGTTCTTTATGATGTTATCATCTTATTGTATTAAGTATTTTTGAACACTTTTGGGAGAACTTGTAATCCCTTTCTAAGGATTTGATTACTTTCATGCTCTTAGGACACACTAAAATTTCTTTTGGGCTCTAAAAAGAACATTACAAAAGGCTTCAATTTTGCAAACAAAGTGTTGAAATGAACTTTAGGATAAACTCACTAGATTTGGTTTGAGGACTAACAATTGAACAAGGCAAATTCCATATTTCATTTTGGTGCACTTAAAAAGAATCAAATCATTGCTTTGTGGACTTAAAATAACAAGTGTTTTTTTGTTTTGTAATTACTTACCCAAAGTAATATCATCAAAATGACGTATGCACTTCTCTCGCGTTTTATAATGATCTTGAGAATCAAAGTCTTTTTGGTGATCTTAAGTTGTGTAAGTGATTTCCTTCACATTTCATTTGGGATTAAACATTGAACCAATCTTGCGAGTGTTCTCCCTTTGTTTTTTAACGAAGGTTGATCGAACTATGGGATATGCTTGCTCGCTTTTGTTTATCTTAGAGGGTCTACCTAGTGGGAAAAATTCACCCTAGGGAGCGACCCAACCGAGAACATGTTAAAGCCAAACGACTTCCACCAGGGATATAAGTGCGGATATTGGAACAAAGGCCAATATCACGAGGATTATTCCGACGAGAAGGGTAGCAATGGTCTCTCGTCGTACTGGATAGTCACCATGAACATAATGCCCGCATTAAAACCCTTGTTTAGTGAAGGCCAAAATCCTTAACTATTTGTTGGTGCAAAAGGTCATGTCCTTTGAAGCTACCCCACGTATACATGCAGTTATGTTGTAGAGATGAAAAGTATGCAATAGGAGATTCATGGGTACTGATGCTTGACTAACTCAAGAAGCGAGTGCATTGTAAGGGGGAGCCTGTGTGGTCAAACATCTAATCATCTGCATTGAATATGCACAAATGGATTTATCCAAGTGGGAACCCAACAAATATTGTCTCTTCATCTTAGGATTGTGCATGATCTTGGAAAAAAAAATACTTTGCTTGGGTCTCAAAACAATTGAAAACAAACATTCATAAAAACTCCAAAATTTCAAACCCCTTGGGGGTAACAAATACCCTTGACGAATCCAAGTGCTCTTGCTTGCCCTAAGGATTCCATCCTTAGAGGTTTCTAAGTGCTTGGGTTTAATCATCACTTTTTTTCACTAAAATCAACAAATAGGAAACTATTGCCTTGATTTTCTCAATTTTCACATAATGGACTTTGTGGGATGAAAAATAATTGAGACATAAACATTCAGTTTGAAAAGAATAATCAAAGAAAGTATTTGTGGTAAAAAGAACCAAATCTAAGCAAGATAACAGACAATTGAACCACACATATGCTTGGTCCCTTTTGAGTCATTTTGTTTTCATGCAAACATTGGTCTTTTGGTTTGAACCACTTTTAGGGAAAAACATGTTCTTCAATATCTTGGTCTAATAAACAAGTCCTCTTAGGTTCATCTAGGATCAAGTCAAACACTTCACCCCATCCAAATATTTATCAAAATCCCATTTCACCAACAACTTTTGGAACCTTGGAAAACATCACTTATGCTAGACTTTTAGGAAAAATCAACATCACTTTGTTTGGCTTAACACACTTAGTCAAATTATCCTCTTGTGTACGAGTTTACTCTAGGATAACACAACTTTCTAGAATTTACAAGTTCATTATCTAAAATCACCTTGTTTGGCTTAACACACCTAGCCAAATTATCCTCGTGTACGAGTTTACTCTAGGATAACACAACTTCCTAGAATTCACAAGTTCATTATCCAAAATCATATTGTTTGACTTAACACACTTAGTCAAACTATTCTCTTGTGTACAAGTTTACTCTAGGATAGCACAACTTCCTAGAGTCTATAAGTTCATTATCAATCAATCAAAATCAAAACAAGTCCTAAAGTCTAGTATTGATCCAAAGTTCCTAAAAGTTTAAACACCCATATCATACACCCCTTTCATCCTTCATCTCATCATTGGTCTTAAACCCCTCAGAGGTCAACAAGGTAAAAACACAAGAGGAACATGGAATATAAACTTGATTCATCCATAATGAGTAATCTAATTCAACCAAACTATCCAAGCCTTACAATGCCAATTGATTTGCAAAACTTGCATTTGTACAGACCATACATGGGATCATTATCTCCTCCAAACCTCAATGGTACAACAAAAGTGAGTATGTCTAATCTAAATTTTGGAACACCTTTCCCTTTGGCAGATTTAAATCAAAGACAAAACTTACAAATCTATCAACCAAACAATCAAGGCTTGAACCTTCCCCCTTTACCAACCGTCAATCAACCGAATCTAAGCAATACTCCAATCATAAAGCAAAACATCATACCAAATCCTCTCATCTTTCCATTGATATCACAACAACAGATGACAACCATCCAAGCAATCCCAACAGTCAACACAACCACCATCCCTCAAGTGTCTCAAGGACCAAGCATATCAATCACACCCTCCACCACGCAAACCCCAATTATCAATACAATCACTCCTTTCATCACAATGGTCAACACCATTCCCAATCCACCACCACCACTGCAAAAACATAACATGGAAAATTCATTCTCCATCGTGTTGCAAGCCGCTCAAGAAGCTACCCACCAAAAGGCACTCCAAAACTAACAAGTTGCACAACTAGCTTCTTAGAAACTGCAAACGCAATTAGCCACCCAACAAGCCGCTCAAGTTGCACAAGCTGTACAAGCCGCACAAGCTATGCAAGCGATACAAGCAACCCAACAAGAACATGCTCAAGCTCAAGCCTAACACCAGGCTCAGTAGGTGCAAACATTGTACCATGCACAACTGCAAGCAATCCATCAATAGGCACACCAACAAGCCCTGCAAGATTTTTAGGCACAACAACAAGCTAAACACCAAGCTTTGTTGGCACAAAAACAACTAGACCAACAACAAACTTTGTTGGAACAACAAAATCTAGACCAACAACAAGTTTTGTTGGTACAATAATAGCTAGACCAATAACAAGTTTTATGGGAACAATAGTAGCAGAACCAACAACAAACTTTGTTGGAACAACAATAACAGGACCAACAACAAGCATTGTTGGTATAAGTGCAAGCATATCTGTGATCCTAATAAAGTGTTGCTTCCTAAAGTGTGAGAGATGTTAGATAAAACTAATAGTGCAATAAAGAGAAACAACAAGATAATAGGGCACCTCAATGATTAGCCTAAGAAGATGAACAATATGAAAGCAAGATAAACAAATAAATTGTTGTTATACCTTCATGTTGTTGCTTCCTTGGTTGGCCCTTGATGTTGAAGTCTTGTGTGCTCCTTGGATGGCAATGAAAATGAAGTGGATGCAAGATGAATTGATGCAATATGGATGCTAAAATAGATGAGAGATTGAATGGCAATTTTGCAAGAGTTTATTTGCAAAAGACTTGATCCCTAAAATGAAGGAATTGAAGGGGTATTTATAGGCCAAATTGAATTCTCTAGAGAATTCAACGGTTGGGATTGATCCAACAAAGATCAAGATGAAGGGCTATGGTGAGTTGAGGACTCACAAGCCCTCACATCTTGACATGTGGAGGGTGAGATGTCCTAGGGTGGAGTGATGTGGAGATGAGGTGGATCTTGGGGGATGAGAAGATTCCTTGGAGGAATAAAAGTGAATTTAAAATTCACAATGATTGGAAGAATCTAGTGGATAAAAGAGTGTCTCCAAAAATCTGGAGATTTGTCACATGTGGGTGATGTGACAAGTCCAAGGTTCTAGAAGCCCTTGGCACATGTGAAGTGACAAGTCAAGGCTTCTAGAATCTTGCATGGGGGATGGGGAAGACCTTGGAAAGATAAAAGTGAATTAAAAATTCACATGGGGAAGAGGGGAACCTTGGTTGAATAAATGTGAATTAAAAATTCACATGGGGAAGGGAGTCCATACCAAAAATGGTAAGTGGGAAGGTTGACCAGAAAAGGTAAGCCAAATGTGGCTAATGATTCTGATTAAGGTTGTGCAAACACATGATTAAGGTAATTAATGAGAGATTAGAGGCAAGTGGGAGATTATGGAGGATGTGACACTTAATCTTGATTAAGTGGTGCACATCCTAATCACAGATTAATTAATTTAATCCGAATTAGGAGAGGGTTATGGAGAATGTGACAAGGAGAGAGAAAAAAGGAATTAAAAATTGATTTTAATCCAAATGGGTTAAATGATTAAATTAAATAATTTGTCATGTTTATTTAATTTAGAGAAGAGAAGACAAGGGGGTAAGGTAAAGTATTTAATTAGATACTTTAAGAACCTTAGGTAGAAAATGAAATAATGATTAAATAAATTATTTAATCACTGTTAATGGAATAGATGAATGGAGTAGATGATTTTGACCATGTAGAAGTGGTCAAATTTAGATGTCTACATTTTTCCCCTCTTCAAAGTACCGTTAGAATAACTATGCTTCGAAGAAAAGAAAGTGGAGATGACTCTATAGAGGAAGTAACCGAAAGATGATGCCCCAGCATAGGACTTGAGCTATCCAAATTAGCAGGGAAATGGATGAAGATTATGGCTAAGAAAATAGATAAATGGGAAGGGTATGCCCCCTCGAGAGGGTGACGGGGGAAAAGAGAGGGGTCCCGGGTGACCTCTCGATAGGAAGAAACAGATGGGGGAAAGGATGAGAGATGAGAGGGGATATGAAAATGACAATGTAAAGTGATGAAACAAAAAAAAATGATAAGCGATGGGAGATAAAGGTGAGCACAAATGGATGCAAGGAAAAATGTGGTGTTGCCCCAATCCAGGTACAATCCAGGTTGGGCGGATGGTTGATGGAGTGCTGTTGATGAGGACATGATACATCCCAAAACAACACACGGATAGGGAAGGATACATCCTAATGAGGATGAAGATGAGTGTTGTTGACGAGGGAATGATACATCCCAAAACAACACAAGGAGAGGGAAGGAGACATCCCACTGATGATGAGGATGAGGGTGAGTGTTGTGGACGAGGGAATGATACATCCCAAAACAACACAAGGATAGGGAAGGATCCATCCCGATGAGAGTGTTGTTGATGAGGGAAAGATACATCCCAAAACAACACAAGGAGAGGGAAGGATACATCCCACTGATGATGAGGATGAGGGTGATGAGGATGGGGGAGATATGCAAGATGATGGAATGGAAAATGAAATGCAATCCTAATGCAATTTTCCATTCTTAGAGCACTGATTTTTACTATAGCATAAGACACCGGGCATCAGGGTATGTAAACCAAGACGGATTAGTGTCTAATGCATAAAACAAACATAACAGACAAAAAGGCTATTCCAACACCCCAAAGTCATAAAGAGAGTGGTCGGGCCTGGTATTGGGATAACCACAAGCACAAAAGGATGCCCCAGAATAACACAAGACCGCAAGAGTCTTGGTGGGTACTACGTGGGACAACCAAGAAGACAAAAACATAAAAAAAAAGATCAAGATACGCCCCTATGTTTACTAGTCAAAGCACACCATGATATGATAGATCAAGGCGACCATGACAAGTGATGATAGGGAGCTCAAATGATAAACAAAATGTCAAAAACATCAAAAGATCACAATCAAGTTTGAAACGTCCTTTGCCATAGGATCAAGATGATGGATGGGGTTGATGAGGTCTGTTAGGAAGGATACATCCTGTTGAGACCGACCGATGATGGATAGTAAACTAAAAGATCAATATGACGTAGGATACCAAAAATCGATTGGATCGTGTGATACAGATGACCGTTATTTGATAAGCACCAGCTAGGATAGGGACATACTTGATGACATGACAAGACGACAGGATGACAAGACAACATGACTAACACACCCTAAAGACCTAAGGGCTCGACGGTTGATCAAAGATCAACCTTGCCTACATGAAAGCGCAGAGCCCTCGTAGTTCAGGAAAAAACCATGGTAAAAGTGGAAAGAGGATGATGAAGATAGAGGATCAGATGGAAAAAATGCCCAGGGGGTGGACCAAATGATTGACCTTGTCTACGTGAAAGCACAGGGGCCACGTAGCTCGACACAAGGCCAAAGATAGACGATGGAAGAGACAAGACAGACAAAAGATAGAACCCCGGGGGTGGAACAAATGACCGACCTTGCCTACGTGAAAGCGCAGGGGCAACGTAGTTCGACCAGAGACCGACGACAGATAATGGATAAGGGATGATGAGATGACCAAGATAAATGGATAAAATGATGGAGAGGATATGATGAGCCAGGATAGGCCGTAGGATTGGATGGTCGATATGTGGGATGTGGGTTATGCGAAGCTCAGGGATGGGATAGTGACCTAGATTATTAGAATATGAATTGGGAGGATGAGAGGATGTATAGATGAATGACGAAGAGTGATAAGATATCAGAAAGATGTAGGAAATAGATAGGAGAGATGAATGACGATGTGAATGGCATTGGGTTGCATGTGGGTAGCCTAGAGCTAGTTACCAATGACAAGGGATAATAGAGGGAAATGGATGGATGGATAAGAAGATGCTAGGATAGGAGGATAGATGACGGATAGATGGGTGATGAAGATTGGAAAGATGTGAGAAAGAGATAGGAATGATGACAGGGAGATATCAAGTCATTGGATTGCATGAGGGTAGCCTAGAGCTAGAGACCAACGACAAGAGATGGAAGGAAAATGGATGGATTGATAAACATGGGGAGATAGAAAGATGCTAGGATATATGGATAGATGATGGATAGATGAGTGATGAAGATTGGAAAGATGTGAGAAATAGATAGGAATGATGATAGTGAGGTATCAATTCATTGGATTGCATGAGGGGATTGCATGAGGGTAGCCTATAGCTAGAGACCAATGACAAGGGACTATGAGATGGAAGGAAAATGGATGGATGGATAAAGATGGGGAGATAGAAAGATGCTAGGATATATGGATAGAAGGATAAGGATTCAGAAAGATGACATGGATTACTGGGTAGATAAACGGATGAGGAGATAAGGATGAAAAGATGGAAAAGGATTTGTGGATAGGAAGATAAGGATAGGGAGATGGATTAGATGTTTAGATAGATGAATGGGGAGATAAGGATGAAAGGATGAAAAGGACTATGGGATGAGAGGATGGGGAGATGGAGAAGATTACCTGGTGGAATGGATGGACGATGTCTCCAAAGACCCAATTGCAAATAAGGAGATGCCCCCACTCTATATGTGTCATGCATGACGAGGCAAGAGGGATAGCAAGATGGGTGGATAAGGAAGTGAGATGGGCAATGGACGATAGATAGAGGTGGATAAGGAATATGATAGTGTATGGATGGGAATATATGCCAAGAGGTGTCCAAAGCATGTATATAGGTTTGCCCCTACATTTATCAAGATCACAAGGAAGAGGGAGGAGGTGGGATAAATGGGATAGGATGGATAGGATGCAGAAGATAGGCAGATGTAGGAGATGGAGGAAAGGAATGCGTAAGTGGATGTTGCCCCCAATCATGGAAGGAGACGAGATGGGGAATTTACGCATGATGCTTGTTTGCCAAGTTTTCATCATGGTACGTATCCAAGGCGCTTGTTTGCCAAGTTTTCTCTTTATTATTTTTTTGTTTTTTGTATTTTTCTTATTTTTTTGCTCTTTTTTGGAGTAGGATGTGGACGAAGATGGATAAAGATAGGGAGATGGATATGCGGATTTTAGAGGACAATTGATAAGGATAGGGATGAAGGACTTACGCATCAAGTTCCATATGAGGTAATAAGAGCCCATGTTTGAAGTGACTATGCGGATGTTGGTACAACCTTATTAGACTGGATGGTTTATGCAAGAGGATGGATTAAAGGAATTTGATGGGGGAGACAGAGAGGATAGTGGAGGGGATGTTGGTAAGTGTAGGGATGGAATGATGGAGTGGATTGGTGATGGGGGAAGGTGTTCAGGATCAACATGGGCACATGTGATTGGGGATGCGAAAAGATAGGTGGATGAATTAATGGAGAGTGTGACGATAATGGAGGCATTGGGATAGTGAATTTTGGGATGTAGGGACCCAAAACAGATTTAGGAGATGGAGAAGGTGAATGATTTTGTGGGGAAATAACAACTTTGGATGTCGTTATGGACTTTTCAATTGAAGGTATGGCACCTTTTTTCTTTGGGATCCACATGGTTTTTATTTTTGCTTCGGTGGGCCTTTGTGGCCTTTTTGATTGATTTGGATTTTGGACTCGATTTTTCGGTTCTTCAACATGTTTGTGGAAGGGGACATGAGGAGCTTTAGATTCATGTGGATGTTTGGATTGAGGTATGGTTGCTTTGATATCCAAATTTCTTTTAGTAGCGAGGGGATAGATGTGAGGAGATGGCTGATGGGGAGTGATGGAGGTAGGCATTTGATGAGGAAGTGTGGATGGATAATGTGTAGGTATATGCCTTTGTTGATCCTGATTAGGAGTTATGAAGGTAGGATTTTTATGTTGTGTATGAGGGAGAGGGGGTGGATGAATAGGATAAGATGGAGGGGGTGATTTTGGGATGTAAGGACCCAAAATAGACTGTGTATATGGAGGATGTGTGGGTTTTGATGGAGGGATATAAGAAACCATAGTGGATGAAGGATGAGCAATGAGGGATGGAGGGACATAAGGGCCCAAAATGGATTGAGAGGAGGAGGGAGGAAGATGGATAGTTGTTTGTAGGTAGTATGATGGAGGAGGGGGGATGGCGGCATATGTCCTAGTAGAGCGATGGAAAGTACCTCTTGTGCCTTTAGAAGAGGATCGTTTAGGATGTACAGAGGTTGTACCAACATCTTTAGAGTGCGGGTTTTGGGAGATATATCCAAGACCATGTGTGCCTGGATGTTCTTTGACTTGGATGGGCTCTAAAGTACCTTGCTCATGAAGGCCTAAACCTTTTCCTTGATATTTCATATTTTGTAGCATGTGATTTATGGTAGGATGCTTATTCTCTTGGAAGCATGATGTGAGCACATTAGTAGGTGGAAGAGGAAAGGTGGTGCATAGACATTGTTTTTCTTCTGCAAGAAGACCACCATGGACGCATGTAATATTACCAAGGTGATACAAAAGTGGCATTGGGATGGTAAGACTAGATGGCGATGAAGGATCATGTGATGGGGATGAGGGGATAGCAACATTAGGAGGAATGAGTGATAAGGGATCATGAGAGGTAGTGGATGATAAGGGCTCCTGAGATGGAGTGATTGGATTTTGAAGGCAAATGGGATCATGGGATGGAGTGGAGGAGATAGTGTGATCTTGAGATGGGGTGGATGGGAGGATAGGACTTGGTTGAGGGTATGGATCATGAGATGAAATGGATGGAAGACTATGTTCTTGAGATGGAGTAGATGGGATGGAGTGATCTTGATTTGGAGGAGGGGATATGCTTGTATGCTTTGGATCAATCTCTTGGCATGACTCATCTTGTGTGGGATGTATGATGATGGAAGAGTGTTGGAGGGATTCCGCAACTAGGGGAGAGAGGAGGATGGGGGATTCATGAAGGTCATTGGATTGAAGTTTGTGAATATTCGGACTAGGAGGAGGGGATTGGATGTCTTCAATGGATTCAGTGGATCTAGTAGTAGAATATGGGGATTCGATGGATTCGATGGGTTTGATCGGCTCAATCGTGTGGATGGTGGTAGGAAGGGTGATGAGAGGGATAGGTGTAGGATGGAGGAGGGCCTCATCACTAGTGATAGTACATGATAGAGTGGGAGGGCATGGTGGTTCTTCTTGCATGAGTCCTTGGGCGACATTTGGAAGAGACATAGGATTAGGTAGAGTGATGGGAATGGATGGAGGACTAGGATTAGGGATTGGTGGATTAGGATTAGACCTGGGGATGGGATTGGATGTAGGATTAGATGAAGGGATAGGAATGGATGGAGGATTAGGGATTGGTGGATAAGGATTAGATGAACGGATGGGATTGGATATAGGACTAGGAGGAGATGGAGGATTAGGATTAGATGAAGGGATGGGATTGGATGTAGGACTAGGAGGAGATGGAGGATTAGGATTAGATGAAGGGATGGAAATGGATGGAGGATTAGGATTAGATGAAGGGATGGAAATGGATGGAGGATTAGGATTAGATGAAGGGATGGGATTGGATGTAGGACTAGGAGGAGATGGAGGATTAGGATTAGATGAAGGGATGGAAATAGGAGGAGATGGAGGATTAGGATTAGATGAAGGGATGGGATTGGATGTAGGACTAGGAGGAGATGGAGGATTAGGATTAGATGAAGGACTAGGAGGAGATGAAGGATTAAGATATAATGCAGTGAAAGGGAGAGTGATGTAGGAAGATGTGGATGTTGGATTAGATTGGGATGGGGAGTGATAGTAGGAAGATGTAGATGAAGGATTAGAATGGGGAGATGTGGAATTAATGTAAGGGTATGGGGATGGGGGATTGTGATAGGAAGGTGTGGATGTTGGATTAGAATAGGAAGATTGAGGTGGTGAACCACCATAGGAAGACATGTATGGTGGGTTGGCATAGGAGGATATAGATGGTAGATTAGGATGAGAGGATTGAGATGGTGGATGAGGATAGGAGGAATATTGGGATGGTAGATTGTGATAGGAAGGTGTAGGTGTTGGATTAGGATGAGAAGATTGGGATGTGGGATTAAGGTAGAGGTATTGGGATTGTTGATTATGATGAGGATAAGAGGATGTGGATGTTGGATAGGATAGAGGTTGAATTGGAGGACATGATGAATATGTCGATGGTGAGGATGTTGGATATCCCTTGTCAAGGGTAACATAAGAACCGTTATTAGATGTGGATGAAGGCATGGTGGGATAGTTTGAAGAAGTAGTGGGATTTTGGAAGGCGATTGGAGAGATCTTACTAGCAATGATAGCATCAAGAGGATCTATATAACAATCTTCATGATCAACAAGATTTTCATTATCGTCATCAACGGAGTTAGGATTCCCCTTGACTACTATTATTGGTCGTGTGAGAGGGGGATAAATATTCATGATGGATATAGATTAGAAGGAAAGAATAGATGATGGATAGAGAACTAGGATGAATTGAAATCTCATATGGGGATTGGATGAAAGCTCAGATTAGGACTGAATAAAAGCTCAAATTAGGATGATGGGATTAACGTTCAGATTAGAATTGGATTGGAGCTTAGATTGGGATTGGATCAGAGGATATGATAGAATTGATTTGAAACCAAGATCATGGGTTTCAACTAGAGGACGTAAGGTGTGGACAATCAGATTTTTGCCAAATTTGGCAGTTTTCAAAAATTGTCAAATTTTGCCATTTTGGGAAACTTTGTAGGCATACGTTTTAGAGTCCAATTTTTTCCACAAAATACCCAATACCAAGATAAGGTGAATTGCCAACTAACATCAGAAATATGAGGCATGCATTCAGAGTTATTAACGAAACAGTTCGTTAAAAACTAGAAAATTGAAAAAAAATAAATACTAATTTGTGATTTTGGGGATCAAGATGAAAGCTTGAGGCTCTGAAAACGTGTCGAAGGAGGATCCAATGGACTTGGCAGTCGATTAGGAATCCAAATGCCATCTCCTAATGCAACCACCCGTAAAATTTCAGCCAAAACCCACATCCGAGTCAAAAGTTATGGCCTTCGAAAATTTCGGAATAAAAATAAAAAAGTCTAGGTGATTGGGATGGATGATTTGATGATAGATATGGACTCCAATGATGTTCTAAGAAGCGCTCATGCAGTCTGGTCGATGAAACGTTGATTTTCAGAAAATTTTGACCACTCAAGACAGGGAAACGACCGCTCAGAACGGGTAATTGGATATTCAGGTTGGATAGATAGATGGTTGGGAGGGGTGAACGGGGGCTTGGAATGGCCAAATGAAGGTTTGGATTGATCAAATGGTCAAATGGAGGCATCGGGGATTCGAACGGAGGTTAAACGGGTGAAACTGGCCGTTCAGCGGGGCGTATTTGCCCCTTTGCAGAAAATGGCTAAAACAAAGGGCAGGGTTGCCCCTCTGCAGAAAATGGCTGAAACAGAGGGCAAGGTCGCCCCTCTACAGAAAATGGCTGAAACAGAGGGTAGGGTCACCCCTCTGCATAAAAATGGCTGAAACAGAGGGCAAGGTCGCCCCTCTGTAGAAAATGGCTGAAACAGAGGGCAAGGTCGCCCCTCTGCAGTGAACATTTGAACTTGGTTTGGATAAGGGATTTTGGCAAGGACTTAAATGGTTTAATGACAGTTTGACTTACCAAACTTTACTGGTTCTTCACAAAAAGACACTTTGAACAAGCACAATCCTATGATTAATGTTTTAACAGGTATGGCCGGCAAAGGTCTTACTCTAGGATGAACAAGGTTTCTAGGTAATCCTCGATATACGCTCGGTACGTGAGGCACAACCGTGAACACCAGTCCGTCACAAGTGTGAGTTGGGAGCCCCAGCGAGATACTGAAAGGTTCAGACCAACTCTTCACGTCTATCTAGGTATCACCCTAGCTTCGACATTCCGCCAATTACGACGCAACTGGATTGAGGTACAGCTTTGGCTCTCCCCCCTTTATATACCCCGTCGGTACGCGTGGTTGGGATCGTCCCTTGGGGTGATGAAATCCCCAAGCAGGTCCCGCTAAGAAGATGACACTAATTGTTTCCAACTACCTCCTTCGGATCCGCACAACGTGTAAAGGAGGAAGGTGAAAACAAACTAATGCCCCCTTAAGGTAAAATAAGTAAAATAGACACAACAAATAGCAAATATTACTTTCCCCTACTTATACTAAGTACTTAGATAAAGTAGCAAGGAAAGACTTTTAAAAATCAGAATAAAAAGGAAGGTCCTGCAAGGAAATGTTAGTTGTTTATCTTCTCCCTTCTTTGTGATGTGCAGCAAATCTGACTTCCCGAATGTGCTGTTAAGGACAGATTCGCCCCTCTGTAGAAAACAGTCAGAAATAGCCTAAAAGGGCAGGGTCGCCCCTCTGCAGAAAACAGTCGGAAACAGAGGGCAAGGTCGCCCCTCTGCAGAAAACAGTCAGAAACAGAGGGCAAGGTCGCCCCTCTGCGACGTCCGGGAGGGCAAGTTCGCCCCTCTGCGACCTGAATCTGCAAACAAGCAAACAACAAAAAACGTGAAAGGAAGAGGCCCCTATGTGGGTCCCACCGGGCATGCCAGAAATGTGATCCTAATAAAGTGTTGCTTCCTAAAGTGTGAGAGATGTTAGATAAAACTAATAGTGCAATAAAGAAAAACAACAAGATAATAGGGCACCTCAATGATTAGCCTAAGAAGATGAACAATATGAAAGCAAGATAAACAAATAAATTGCTGTTATACCTTCATGTTGTTGCTTCCTTGGTTGGCCCTTGATGTTGAAGTCTTGTGTGCTCCTTGGATGGCAATGAAAATGAAGTGGATGCAAGATGAATTGATGCAATATGGATGCTAAAATAGATGAAAGATTGAATGGCAATTTTGCAAGAGTTTATTTGCAAAAGACTTGATCCCTTAAAATGAAGGAATTGAAGGGGTATTTATAGGCCAAATTGAATTCTCTAGAGAATTCAACGGTTGGGATTGATCCAACAAAGATCAAGATGAAGGGCTATGGTGAGTTGAGGACTCACAAGCCCTCACATCTTGACATGTGGAGGGTGAGATGTCCTAGGGTGGAGTGATGTGGAGATGAGGTGGATCTTGGGGGATGAGAAGATTCCTTGGAGGAATAAAAGTGAATTTAAAATTCACAATGATTGGAAGAATCTAGTGGATAAGAGAGTGTCTCCAAAAAGCTGGAGATTTGTCACATGTGGGTGATGTGACAAGTCCAAGGTTCTAGAAGCCCTTGGCACATGTGAAGTGACAAGTCAAGGCTTCTAGAATCTTGCATGGGGGATGGGGAAGACCTTGGAAAGATAAAAGTGAATTAAAAATTCACATGGGGAAGAGGGGAACCTTGGTTGAATAAATGTGAATTAAAAATTCACATGGGGAAGGGAGTCCATACCAAAAATGGTAAGTGGGAAGGTTGACCAGAAAAGGTAAGCCAAATGTGGCTAATGATTCTGATTAAGGTTGTGCAAACACATGATTAAGGTAATTAATGAGAGATTAGAGGCAAGTGGGAGATTATGGAGGATGTGACACTTAATCTTGATTAAGTGGTGCACATCCTAATCACAGATTAATTAATTTAATCCGATTAGGAGAGGGTTATGGAGAATGTGACAAGGAGAGAGAAAAAAGGAATTAAAAATTGATTTTAATCCAAATGGGTTAAATGATAAATTAAATAATTTGTCATGTTTATTTAATTTAGAGAAGAGAAGACAAGGGGGTAAGGTAAAGTATTTAATTTATTTAATTAGATACTTTAAGAACCTTAGGTAGAAAATGAAATAATGATTAAATAAATTATTTAATCACTGTTAATCGAATAGATGAATGGAGTAGACGATTTTGACCATGTAGAAGTGGTCAAATTTAGATATCTACAATATCAATAGGCCTTAAATGCACAACAAAGCTTGCAATAGATTCCCACCACAATCGTAGAAAATGATGATCAATATCCTTCGACCAATGATCATGTTGAAAATGTCTCTACATTACCTAATGAGTTAGAGGACATATCTCAAGAATTTATTCTAAAGCATGATCAACATCTTTCACCAAGGTCTAGAAATGATCCTTTCCAAAACATATGGACATCCTTTGACCTCATGACATTTGAGCAACTTCCTATGCCTAATGAAGATATCCAAGAACCCTTTATAAGCAATCTATTCTTTGAAATTGGCCCATGTCAAGAACTTGATCCAAAGCATGTTGGAAGCGATTCCGAAATCATTCAAGATCAAGAATTTGTATCTCCAAGCTACTACAATGATATAATGGACACTCTCTTATCTATACGAGATTATCACATCCACATAGAACATACTCCTCCATCTACCCATGAGATGCTTTCTTTGGATGGACACATAGATGGTCTTCATTCATAACATGATTCCTTTACTCATGACATTACTACACAAAAAGAGTAGGATATTGATTCCTACAGTCAAACTCAGTTGTCAACATTAGGATAAGATATATCCCAAATTCAGACTAAGGACATTAGGTATGAAGATATCCATTATTATCCACTCAAGGGAACATGTCAGATAGAACAGGATATTCCAGAGTTAGCAGGGCAACAAATTGAAATGACATCATCTGCAGTGGTCATTTGTCAGAGAATGCTTTTTGAACAAGACATCTCAAAATAGGGAGAATCAAAGAACAAAGATGCTACTACCACCATATTGGAGGGAAACTTCGTCTCAAGCAAACGTCAACATAGAGGGCATGAAGGATTCTTACGATGAAACCAATGCCAATACTACAACCATCCACCTCATGAATCTTCATACACCCATCACCCCATCCACGAATTGAGACCAACATCAAAAGGGATATTTGAATCAAAGCATGAAGAAAATTATCAAAGTAAAAGAAAATAAGAAGCATATAAGACAAATCAAATACATATGGATACCAAAAAATACAAAGAAAGATGATCCCTATCAAATTCCATTAGTCAAAGAAACTATGGGGAAAAATTAAAAAATGGCAAGTATCCATCAAAGATGTCCACAAAGAAAAAATAAGGCTTCTCAAGTGATGTACAAAATATATCAAGCAGTTGGTTCTAATTCCATGCACACTACCATATCCACTCATCATTGCTCATCTTCCCAAGTTTGGAGAGTCAAATGTTCCAAACTATCAGCTAATCCATATTTTATTCCTAAACACACTCTACCATTCACGCCTCCACACATGATATTCAATTCTCACATTGACCATGTGTTGGAAACAACCCTTCATCATAAGGATTCAATAGATATTCTATTGTGATGTGCACATAAAGATAGAGTTAACTCTGGTATCATCAAAGTAGACCATGAATCTCAAAAGTTGCATTCAAGTGCACATATCTTGACAAAGCAAATTATTCAAAAATGATATCGATGGCACATTAAGACAAAAACATCTATATTGATAGCACTAGGTGGTTCAACATGAGCTTAAAATCTTTCAACAAAAAATCCAAAAAAAAAAAAAACTAAAATCGAAAAAAATCAGAAAAATGATTAAATTTTTTTTAAAAAAAATAAATAATAAAGAGAAAAATTGTCCTCTAGTGAAAACCACTTCGGTGGCACTTTGGACAGGTACCGTGATGAAAATCTGGCAAACATGCATCATGTGTAGAATCGAGCATCTATGTGCACTAGTTCAGTGGGAAGCATCTCATCACATCCATAATAAATCCAACATTCCCTCCATCTTATCCATAATAAATCCATTTATCCAATCCATCTACATCCGTAGTCTTGACCAAGTTTGGTGCATACTTTACACTTGCTTATGGTAGACATATTGACATGCATCATTTTCATTGATCCTATCCTACCCAATGTTATCTGAGCCTTGAAGCATTATCCAAATAAACATCCACTATCCTAACACCTTATCACAAGATAGTCCTTGGAATCCTTTGCATGCTTACCATATCCATCCCTCCACACACCTATCCAAGCGTCCACCCATAGCATTCCATACATTGCTAGACACCGAGGGAAGATATTTACATTTTTTTTTGGGAATAAATCTTGATATATATCCTCCAACTTATGTGGTGATTTGAACATTGGCAAACATGAAATCAAATTGGTCAAACATTTGTGAGCCAAAATCCAAATCACTAGCCCATGGCATATTTTGACGAAAAGATGTTCCTTATCAAGATTTATCTTTCATTGAACATCAATCCAAACAATCAATATCAATCACATCTAATGTGTACTTCAACATCACATCAAATCATCAAAACAATTTTGTTCCAAATCAAGCTTCAAATTTTTGATCAATCAAAATCCAATCAATCCATCATCATCTTGGGATATCCTTCCCAATCCTTGTTTTTCTTAACACTATCCTTGCATTGTTGTGTATCCTCAATAATGTTATCATCATGAATTCATCATCATCTTGGGATATCCTTCCCAATCCTCGTGTTTCTTAACACAATCCTTGCATTGTTGTGTATCTTCAACAATGTTATCATCATCAATCCATTGACCCGATCAATCAACCTTAGCTTGGTTTCCAACAAAATACCAAAATAGAGCATTGATATCATCACAGATCCATATCCAAATCATCAAAATCATGCGAAAAACCCCAAAACATAAAAAACATTTAGAAAATCCCTCAAAACATTAAAAAAACACACAAAATCATATCAAAATAAAAAAGTGGCATCATCTTGTCGAACTACATCATCTTTGAGCTTGAACTTAGGCAAGTTTGATCTTTGATCATCCCTCGAGACACCCTAGGTCAGTCCTTTAGGCATCTGTCACAATCTAACAATCTGCTTGCCCATCTATCTTTTCATCAATCAAGTATGTCGTCAGTCAAACTACGTGGTCTTTGCGTGTATAACGTAGGCAAGGCTAATCTATGGATCAGATCTTGAGATCCCTAGGATAGGTCTTTAATTTAGTCTCTTGGTCAAATCTCGAAAATACCAAAAACATTTGTAAAACATCTCAAAATTAAAAAAAAAAACCTCAAAACATTTCAAAAACACCAAAAACAACCAATTTTTTTGAAAAATCCAAAATGGTGCACCTGTCTCATCTCGCTTTCACCCGCGATTATCATCATTCCTAATAAATCAATCATCACCTTCATCCTTTGGTGATTCAATCAGAAGCAAGTCTAGCAGGTTCCAAAGTGAACGCCTAATTGTCAAAGTTTCAAAGTCTAGGTCAGTAAGCAAGCAAGTTGATCAACTCAGAGTATCAATAGCTTACCATCCAATCAATCTCATCAAAACCCTGATCACAACATGTCCTAGGAATGCGATCTTCCTGCAATGGACATCAACATCAAGTATCACCGTAGTTTAGTCTTGGCTAACGGTACAAAGAACATTAACTTGTTCGTTTACTTTATCTGGTTTTTTTGATTTATCTTATCTTGTGCTCATTCCAAGGACCTCTTGATGATGCCTAAACAAAACAGGTTTAGAGAGAAAGGAATGGGGTAACAACCATTATCTTTTTGACTGCTTTGCTTGTTGGATATTCTTGTAAAATAACTTGGCGAATACTTGCTTTGTTAGGTGCATCCTATCAAGGTTTCTATATGTCAAGTGTGAACAAGAACACTTCTACCTATTTGTTGAGTCAAAGTCTATTGCACTAGGTACAACACCATCCTGGTTCTTAATACCTTGATGCATTGTACCTACGTGTGTTATCAAACATAAAGTAATTGGCCCTTTTAAAATCCTGACTCCTGGTAAGCAAATCATCATCATCATTAATAACGTAGGCTTGTTGGATCCTTTTCTCATCATTTTTTTCTTCTTATTCTTCTATCTTTACTAACATTTCTATCCAAAATTGGTGTGTTGTATCAAAATATACATGAGGCTACCCATGGCCGATTGATTTTTTATACACCATCAAAGTTGTCTACGTCAAATATCTGATCTTTCTAAAGAATTATCTTTCGTCCTCCGATCAATAGAACCACTCCTCTCACATTTTATCACGATCTTGATTGGAAAATCATACATTTCCACTCGATCTCTTGAGGGGGCAGTATACCAACATAATCCTTCCATTGGGGCAATGGTGGGGCATTCAATAATCTCGAGAAATTTTGAACTTTGATCACAACAGTTTATTCTTTGAACCAATACAACAAGTGTATTGTTTCAAAGAGGGGCAAAATGTAGACATGGAAAATATACTGAAACACTTGATCCTGATTACTAATATTGTTTCGTCCTAAATCATACTCTTAGCTTATCATCACTTTTCATCTCTTAATTATATAAATAATTATTTATTTAAGTAGGTCTTTCTCCTCTGTTGATTAAATTAATCAATTTAATTTAACTAACCCTATATCTTTGTTCATTTAAATAATTCATTTCATTTAAATTAAAACTTTAAAGTCCTCTTATTAAATTGAATAAATTAAAACCTTATTTAGTTTAATCTAACATTGTCCCCTTTAGTTAAATAAATCAAAACATTTATTTAATTAAACCCTTCCTCTCAATTTGATTTAAATCAATGCATAAATTTAAGTCTAAATTGTCACATCTCCTAATTCTTCATTACATTAATTAATTTTTAATTAGTTTAATCTTAAATCATGTCCCATCCTCTAACTTTTACCACTTGCACATGAAAATAGATTTAATTCATTTATTAAATCTTTTCTCAACATGGCATAAAAGGGGAATGTTCCCTCAAATTTGAATTCAAATCCAAGTGGACTTAGTCCTTCCAACAAGACATTTATTTCACCTTACAAGTCTTTTTGCCTTGAGCCAAGTGACCATAACTCCATTTGCTTCCCTCTCCAACAAGTCATTTCACTAATTTCAAATTCCACCTAATAACATTTATTGACACTTTTATCAAAATGCGCACAACCTTCAACCATTCACATCTTGACAAGTGGCACTTGACCATTGGATGTTGAATGATCCCACATTGCTCAAATCTTGTTCATTCTTCCAATTTGAAATGTATAAATGAGAAACTCTTCCTCTCATTCAACATCTACAATTTGAATGCAAAGTTATTATCTTCACATTAGAGCAATTTTATATCATTTTTCTTGAGCATTTGTTATCACCATAGCTAGGATATTACAGGTTTTCTCAAGGAGCTCATCATTATTTTTCACCATCAAGTGGATCAAATCATCAAAACTTACAAAGGAGTTGGGAAAGGGCCAATTTCTACACATAATTGGCACCAATTCCCCCATGGGATTGATAGTTTGTTCATTAAAATATGATTTATTTACTTTCATTTGTATTGTTCTTCATTTTCTTCCTATGTTAATGTTTCAATCTTATTTCATGGGGAATCCTTGTCTTAACTTTCATTTCAATCTAATAATGTGCTTGTTTTCCATGTTTGTGCAGGTTTAGGATAGGGGTTCACAAGCATAATAAAAGGGAGCTATTAATGTAGCTACTAAGGCTCTTTGGCTTCAAGGCATTCTCACTAAGTTTAGTATTCTAATTAGGCTACCCATAATCATCTATTACGAAAACTAGAGCACCATCTAGATATGTATGAATCCAATTCAAAATCAACAGACCAAACACATAGAGGTTCACATACATTAAATTCAAGAGCTTATTCATAGTCATATCATCGACTTAGTCTTTTGCCAATCTTGAAAGTAGATTGTTGATATTTTCACAAAACCTTTTATTGAGAGTAAGTTCATTCATCTACAAAATTTTCTTAGGGTGCAATCTACTTCAACAATAACATCATCCTTAGAGGGGGCGTTCTAGTCCTCTTCATCTTATTTTCTCTTTTGGGGGGAGTTTTTTCCCATTGGGTTTTCTCCCTTCACTTTATGAGAGATTGCATTATATTTGGGTACTTCATTGGGCCTAGTTGTGAGACTCAATTTCGTTATGCTCACCTAAGATGTGCTTGAGGGGGGTTATTAGTGTAGAATATTCCTACACATGCTCTTCACATAGATTACTCTTATATTTGGAGTTAAGGTTGCTAAGGTGTGCTTTTTCACTTGGAGTTGCATGGAGTTCACATATCACTATCTATTTAGATTAGTGGAGTTAAATGCTTACTTTAGTCTCCTTCACCACTATTCTAGGTGAGAGTTTCTTTTTCTTTGCACTATATATATACATCTTATCATGAGTTAATCTAATCCAACTATCACGATCAATATTTTTCATATTGCATACTGTCATTTTTCAATATCTGACATGAGTGTTCAATTATTTAATCTCTCACAACTCAACCAATGCCAACATTCTACAAATAGATCTCACTTCTCATAACGAGTGATGATTATAATAGGCTAGGATAAAGTTCTTTACCAACTTCCATACAAAATATGTCATCTTATATACTAGTTGACAACATAAGAAACAACCTAGTCACTGTAAGACCAAAATATAAGATAAAAGAAATAGGTATGCAATTTTTACTATTATATATAAGTTAAGAATATTTTGATCTCCCTAAAAATGAAAAAAACAAGTAATAGCAAGCAAAAAATTGAATATATATATAATTTTTAAATCATTCATATGGGGTTTCCATTGGGGCCCCAACCTTGAAATTATGATTGTTTGTCCATGTGATCACATCCCATACAATTTCTTAACAATGAAACCACTTTTAATTAATGCTCTATTAACAAGGGATACTACTATACTTAAAAATCTCTTCTTTGTGCTCCTTTAGCTTGAATGCTCTTCCTTTGCCTATCTCCTACAAGTCATACTCCTTATAGCTCCACATATGCTACTGGTAATTCTCTAACACTCCTCTATCTTGAACACTACACCTCCTATCCTCATGTAGGGCATTTCCTTCCTTATCACTCCATCATCTCATCTAACATTGCTTGCAAGCCTACTACAATCTCAAAATCATAATTGTGAGACTATTGCTTGCAAGCCCACTACAATCTCAAAATCACAACTAAAGTGAGACTATTGCTTGCAAGCCTACTAGAATCTCAAAAACACAACTAAAGTGATAATCTTGCTTTAGCACACCATTTCAACTCTAAGACATCCTTGCGGAGGTTCAAACCTTGGTCCCAAACATGAGAACAAAGCGGTCTTATCATTTTACCAAATATATAAAGTCAAGAATACCTTCAAATTACTTTGTAATTGTATATGACTAGGGGAAACGACTTTAAAAACTAAACCTATTCCAATAGTTGAGATAAAATTTGTAGATTTACATACTACTATTTTTAATAGTATAATACAAGTTGGTATTATTTTAAGCTTTGTAATGTTGACCATTATTATTAAAAATAAAATGAAATGTAATTATTAGATT
This sequence comes from Sequoiadendron giganteum, assembly GCA_007115665.2. Classification (NCBI taxonomy): domain Eukaryota; kingdom Viridiplantae; phylum Streptophyta; class Pinopsida; order Cupressales; family Cupressaceae; genus Sequoiadendron; species Sequoiadendron giganteum. Next base: position 27,861 of record VCHN02000411.1, read on the forward strand.
AAAAAAACAACAAATTATGTGATGTTATATTAATGCACCAACCAAACATTACTTAATGTACAACTATTAATTAAAAATGTTTTGATAACATCTCTATAAAAACATACTCATATGACATCATATTTAATTATGTTTACTTGAAATCTTAAATTTAAATACTAAACTTACCAAATAAACTACTCTTCAAAATCATAATACATAATTTTAAAGATCTAAAATTAAAATGTACATCTACTAAATAAGAAAATTATGATTTAAATCATATCAAAACTTTCCACTTATATTTCAACTCATAAAATTTAAGAAATTATATTCCAATAAGATATCACATAGAAATCATAGTTCTTCATTGGAAACACTATTCCTAAAGCGACCGTTGGTGAATAATGAATATGAATAGCTTTGAGTGCAAGCTATATGATTAGTATAATCAAGTAAGGCCAAATGTATGATTTTTTCAATACATGGTTTGGACCACATTGAAAAGAACTCAAAACAAACCTCGCCAATTAATTTTTATACGTTTAAAGTAAATGTGAATTACTTATGCACGCCACATTATAACATAGATGAATATAAAATCAAGTTTTAAAAATAAAAGGAGACCACGACTTCTTTTAATGTTTTTTAATTAAATTTACAGCCTTTATGGAGTTAAAACATAATTTGAATAGTAATTGATTTTTCATATATTTAAGAAATTTATTGTATTATTATTTTTATTCAATGTTTGTTTTGTTTAAATTATTTTTAAGATGTATTAATATTAATATATATTTGGTTTAGGAAAAAATTAGATCAACATTATTAAAAAGTTTGACAAAATTATTCTCTTTATATAATTCTTTTTACTATGTATATTATGTTAACATAATAGATGAAAACATTATATCTAGAGTATCCATGATGTTATTCATGAAATGTTTGTAAAGATGAGAATGGAGTGTGATACTTCTATTATTGGGGAATTGTGCTGTTCTTTGTTATTTTGTTTTATTGTTGCTCTTGGTTTAATTGGTCTATTCATCCTTAATTTGATGTTGTCATTAGTTGTTTTCATTTTGTGGGCCCAATTACTACTTTATTGTTAGATTGAATTGGCTTTGGTACTACTCTGTAAACAATGTTAGCTTATCTTTGCTTGCGAGGTCTAACGTTGTTGATTTGATCAAAATTGTATTTGATTGTCATATGTTGTTTATTTTTTTCTACAAATTTATCCATATAAGTTGATTTAATTATTAATGATTAAATTTCTTATGCATTTTTACTTAATTGACATATTATGCAATTGCATACATTTTTGTCTAAATAAGTGACTTATAATTAGTTCTTTATTTAATTTGTTTCAATTTTTCTTAGTTTTTAATCATTAACTTGGAATCTTGTGTAACCTTCACCCTTCCCCCATCTGTATCTCTTTTAATCTAGTTTTGGTCAACAAACAATCACTTTTCTCCTTCAACTTCTCTCTATCATCCTAATGATGGATCACAAAGTGTTATCCAAAATGTTGATGCTAGACAATTATACATAGTGAATCTAGAAATTATGAGTACCAAACACTATGAACCTAGTGGAAATTTGATGTCTATAATACCTATATTTAGTATATGCATAAAATAGATGTATGAAAACAAGACCTTCCTAGATCTACATGGCCTAAAGATAAAATTAACAATGGTGATGAACTCTAATTGAATTTGAATAGAATATCTTATTGATGCATGACATAAAGTCCAGCTATTTTTGGCTCAGAGATGAGTTGTATAACAAGAAGAGAAAGACCCCATCTACATGGACTAGATGCAAGGAAGCAAAATAACCTTATAGCTATGGAGTAGATGTAAGGAAGCAAACATCTATCTCCATGGCATATAATTTTAATAAGTGAAATTGTGAACTCTAAGTTAATTTTGAGCTACAAGTGGAATGCATATAAGGAAGCACAATGTCTTAATATCCAAAAAGTTCATCAATATACTTAATAGAGATAACACAACCCAATAATGTTCTTGCATATACATGAATTGATTAGAAGCAAACAAAAGACCCTTATATACTCTAAAAAGATTTAATCTATAAATACATTAAACATAAAAAAGTAAAATAACTCATATCTAATTTAAACTACAATATAAACTAAGAAGCCGAGTATGAACCCATACTTTTTTACCACTTATCCCTTGCACAAAACAAACTAATTTAATCTAGCCAGTGAAATATGATATAATACGATATAAACTAAGAAGTTGAGTATGAACGAATACTTTTTTACTACTTATCCCTTGCACAAAACAAACTAATTTAAACTAGCAACTGGAATATTAGATAATACAATATAAACTAAGTTGAGTATGAACCCATACTTATCCCTTGCACAAAATAAACCAATTTAAACTTAAATTTCCTTGTCAAAGAGTTGTAGTTTTATTGGTTGACTCATCCACCAAGGTTTAAAACTCTAGAGACACGATAGACCAATTCGGTCCTTAGATGACTTTGACAGATGAGATTCCCAAAACTGACTTTTGAATTAGATATATGCATATTGTTATAATCTACTATATAAAGATAAAGATGCTGACATTTATATAATATAAATATTTCCATATAAAAAACCTAAAATTTTTCCTTTTAAATTATAATAGAGTTGGACTATAACCCTCCAAATAAGGTTGGCCTGTAGCCAAAGGATAAAAATACATTATTGAATACTTTGTCCATCAAATAAAAGCAATGCTAAAAGAGACCAAAAGACACCTTGGATGGTACTTGCTCCTCTAGTAACACGCCACCACAAAGCACAAAGCACAAAGCATTTAACCTAAAAGCCATGAGACCTTCTAAATTTCAAATTACAATAAACAACCTTTTTAGTGCCACGGAACTCAAGACAAAATCATATCATTTTCATTTTTCTGACTCGAACAAATTCGAACTGAACCAACCGTTTCGATAACCCCGCCGTTAACTCCACTGTTTGAATGCAAACAAACAGCATGTTGCCAATGGTGATTTGAATTTAATACCCAAATATAAATACCCCCCCTAATAAAATACAATGCAACTGCCATTTTAACCAGAGTACGTACGTTTACTTAAGTTAAATGTAGTACTGATGAAGTTACTTTTCATTTTGAAATCACTTTGCAACGGCTTCTATTCAGCATGTTCAAGAGCCACATGAATGAACATTGGTAAGATTTTCTCTGTATAAAATATCTTTGGGTTTTTACCTTCCACGTCAAAAAATGGTCCATTCTTGAATTTGTTTGTATCTCTGAGATTACAGACTACATCAGCGCAGATTTTTGTCACTGGAAACTTTCACTCTGTTTCTTCATTGGTTCTGTTCTTGACAGAGGCCTTGATGTGAAGTGTTTCATTTGTTACCTGCTTTCTCTCTCCTTGTATGGTCGATGTGGCTGAACAATGCTTGTGGGTTTCTTTTAATCTCTGAAATGCAGGATATGAGTCGTATATGCAGAATGTGTATCTGCATTGGACGGTGAACATTGGTGTGGAATGTGTGAATAAACGGTGTTGGTACAACTGGTTATGGATCGATTTGTAGTGCAGTTTGAAGAAAGTACGATCACAAAGCTCATGGGTCATACATTTGCATTTAACAGAGGCAGATACTGCAGTTCACGAGGTTCGAACGCTTTGTCACGGGCTCCTGTTCTGTGATGTGGGAAGACCCAACGAGATGTGCAGCAAATTATGTCGGTGACTCATAAATTCCCATTTATCAGGTGACATCTTCTTAACTTTATTTTCCCCCAAAACATTATGTTTTCTGGCATTGAAATGAAATGAGTGCTACAGATTTTGAAGGTGATTTCTAAATTTAGTTTAGTTTAATATATGCTTTTTATTTGAAATAGTGCTTGCATTGCTGGGTATATAGATGGCCTCCATGGAGCTGGGATGATTTGGGACACATAAGAGCAATAGCTACATGAGAACAGTATGTGTTTTTTGGTACCCATTTTTTGTTTTTGTTTGTATCTTGATTAATTTGACAGTAGTATTGGGCAGATGTTAAGTTTTTAGTGGGTATTTGCTTACTATTGACTTGAGTTTGTTGTTTTGATGTTTGAGTTTAAGTTAGTAAGTCTCAGGTCCAAATGTCAAGTTAAACTTTTTAGGATACTCAAGTTCACTTCTTCACTGCACAAAATTTCTCCAACCCTGGTTGTCAGAGACACTGTGATTTTTGTAACATAGGCATTACACCTAATCGCAGGAAGAATCACCCAAGTATTGCAAATAATAAAAGCCTGATAGTTCCACCTCGCATACCTGCCTGAGGGTTTTCTCAAACTGATTTGGAATCTGTTTCATTTTCATGATTGTCTCTGGAGATACAATCAATATGTCATTTATATTTTTTTAATCTGTGCATCATGATTTACTCCCAACTTCTTTTATTATTGCTGATCTTATAAATTTTCTCATTTCACCGGGTAACAAAAGCAAATATTCATGGTTGCATTGTTCAATTGAAATTTGTCTAGTAGCTTTCTAGAAAATCAGAGTACTTTGGCATTTATTTCGATGTTTAAAATTTGAAATTCTATGCATACCATAAATGTGAATTTGAAGATTTGTTAAGCTGTCATAAAATTCCCATGTACGATTGGCTGTGCAGGGGTTAATGAGATAACAAAGGAATGGTATTCCTGTATGTTTTGGGCTTGATATGCATGGTAACGGCCAACCAGGACTTATCTTCTAGAGGGGCTGTGTGATTTTCTTTGGTTACAGTTGTCAGGTGGTGAAATACTTGACTTCAAGATGAAAGAAGAGCTTGCGAGTGAAATCAAGCCGAGAGCCACTTCCAAATTGCCAGACCAAAGAAATAGGAATGGTAACACTGCTCTCAGGCCCAGAGACAATGGAGTGCTGGTGTCTCAAACCACAAATGGATTTGCAAAAGATAAAAAGAACAGATTAAAGCCAAATGAAGCTAATAAGAAAGGAGATCATGCTTCATTGGTGTTTGGGAAAGTAGAGACTGCAATGGGCGTCCAGAATGGCCCTTCAGTTCCCTATCTGGATATTCCTGAGGACTTTGCATTGGTGAATCACAAACCAATGTTAGCTACCTCTCGGCAGAGCTCAAAGTTATCGAGCAGTGATAATTGTTCTCGTGTGAAGCGCTCTTTGATGGGTGATTTCCCCCGGGCTCCAAAAGCCTCCCAAGTGTATCCGCATGATTCCGAATGCAGTTTGACAAAAGACCCCAGTTCAACTGAGTTAGGTCAGCTGAGAGCATTAGTACAAGAACTGCGGGAAAGTGAGGCAAAGCTTCAAAGAGAACTTCTTGAATATAAGGGGGTAAATGAAATAGTGAATAAGATTCCTGACCTGGAAAGAGAGTTAAACATACAGAGGACCGAAGCTAAAACCTTTGGTGAGAGAATAAGTCAGTTGGAAGCAGAGAAAATGAAAATGACTGAAGAGTTAGCCCATTATCCCATTCTAATGAAGGAGGTTGAGGAAGCAAGAGCCAAGATCAGAGAGTTTCAAAATCAACTTCTTACAGAGTCTAGGCATGCAAAAGAAGAAAACCGGCAGCAATATAGGGAAAATCATTTGAATGAATTGGAAGTTGAAGTGGTCGAACTGCGCCGTGTAAACATGGAAGTTCAGCACCAGAAAAGAGAACTTGCAAGTAAGCTTTCTGCAGCGGAATTAGAGATCATCTCTCTTGGAAAGCTCACTGAGGTATCCATATGCATTCCTTGGACTATTTATAATTTTTTTGGTCCTATCCAATTGCCTGTTGCACTATGCTGTTAATCACTTGCTTCCTAGATGAACATTTTTCCTCCAGATGACTTTTATAATTATGCTTCTAGATAGTTTCTTAATGTTCTACAAAATAATATTCCTCAAATTTATCTAAAGAGCACGACATCTTTGTTGCTTCCTATATACTGTAAAACTGAAATGCACAAATCTTCTCTTCTTGAACATGCTAATTAAAATAAAATGGTGAAAATTAAAGCATAAATAATGGATATGATACAAATTTGCAACGATATCAGGTCAATTTTTTGAGTTTTCAATTTTTGCTTCTGCAGATCTGACATCAGGGATGTTAATGCTCTTTATGTGTGATTATCAGAATAAGTTTGGCTTGGTATATGAGGTCGTTTTGCAGAGTTTTTGGAAATTAAAAATCTTTTTGCAAAAATGTTATTGAAACTTCACTGGGGTTGCACTTGTTACTTGCTGTCCTTTTCTCTTATATATTTATAGATTTTTGGCTTGAATTGGTCATTATACTTCATAAACATGCAATTCAATGTATAACTTCTTGAGGAACTTGTGCAGAGTGATATGGTTGCAAAGGTTGAAGCTGAGGCATCTAAACTAAGGCACACAAACGAAGATCTGTGCAAGCAAGTTGAAGGCCTGCAAATGAGCCGATTCAGTGAGGTTGAGGAACTTGTTTATTTGCGGTGGGTCAATTCATGTTTACGTTATGAGCTTCGCAATTCAAGTAAAACTCCTGCAAAGACCTCTGCAGTAGACTTGAAGGATGATTTGAGTCCAAAATCTCAGGATATCGCTAAACAGCTTATGATGGAATATGCAATGCCTGAGCACTCAGTATCTCACAGAAAACACCATACAGATAATGATTCAGAGAGTTTATCATCTTACTCTTCTAATATATCGGAGGTTACAGAACTAGATGATGTGTCAATGGAAGCCTTTCCAGGGCGTTTTACTACTTCAAAGAAATCTGGTCTGATTCGAAAATTAAAGAAGTGGGCTACAAGTAGTGATGACAGCCAGCTGTTACATGGTGAGTACCTTTCAGAAAAAAGTGGTGAAAAGGGTCACTCTGGTAGGACCAGTCCAAGGCGAAGACATTCTATCAGTGGACCAAAAGAGTCCATGGAACATTTGATGCTGCAAAACAAGAGAGAAATTGTTGACACATGTAAATCTAATGAATCCAAAAATAGGGAAGGAACTAGAGTCTCTTCGTTTGATTCCACAGATTCCCAATTGGTAAAGTTTGATTCTTTAGAGGACCTGCACAAGCCTCTCTCCTCAAAGGCTAGATTTTTTGAGCGACCAAATGACATAGCTGCTTCTTTCCAGATTATATCAAAGACAGTATCTGGAAACTTGGAGGACAAGTATCCTGCATTCAAGGATAGACATAAGTTGATTGTTCAGAAAGTTGAACAGGCAGTTCCTCAGAAAGTTGAGAATGTGAAGGTAGAAAAGTCTTCATTAGCATTACAGCAACCTGAAGCAACTCAAATGGCACCTGTAGAAAATGAAAAGAGAGCACTAAGAATAGCTAAACCCCCTCCCAAACCTTCAGAAATCACTGCTGCAACTAGTGGACTTCAGAAGGGTTCCATTAGTGTGGCTCCACTGCCCCCTCCTCCTCCTCCTCCTCCTCCTCCTCTTCCACCTCCCCCTACATGTCAAGGAATTAAAGGTGCACCGCCGCCCCCACCACCACCACCTCCTCCCCCAAAATTTTCAGCAGCTGGACCAAATATAATGCAAAGAGCTCCACAAGTAGTTGAATTTTATCAATCATTGATGAAAAGAGATGTGAAGAAAGATTCTTCTGGAAGTGGACTTGTTGATGCTCCAAATGTGGCAAATGCTCGCAGTAGCATGATTGGAGAAATTGAGAATCGTTCATCACATTTACTAGCTGTAAGACCTTCATATTTTCAATTCTATAGTTGATTTCACCTTGGTATTTCTTTGGCACCATTTATTTGATATTTCTAAACATGGAAGAAAAGAATGGCATTCAATCTCCTATATTAATTCAAAATTCTGGTCAATTGAAGTTTCATTTGTGAGTCTAAATCAACTTTGTTTGAAAATTTGATACTTGGTAGATAAAAGCAGATGTGGAGACACAAGGCGATTTTATTCGGTCCCTGATAAGAGAAGTGAGAGGAGCAGTGTACACTAACATTGAAGATGTTTTGGCTTTCGTTAAGTGGCTTGATGACGAGCTATCCTTCCTGGTGAGAATTATCTAGTTTGACGAGAGATTGGAAATTCAAAATTTGTTGTTGTTATCCTCCTGTCATATACCTTCGTTGTAAGTAGTAAGTACAATAAAGGCACAGGTCAAAATGCTTATCTGCAGAATTGAAAGTGTGCTTCACTGCACCGTATGTGTGTGTTCCTGTTGTTAGGATGCTTGTCATGTTTTCTGCAGTTAACTGCATAGGTTTTTTACTGTTCCGACTTCTCAGTAATCCTATTTTTTGAGGATTGACAAAAACTTGTCTCTGCAGTTAGATCAAAGTTCCACTCTTTCATCACATCTACATTAATTTTTTTTCAGGTTGACGAGAGAGCTGTCTTGAAGCATTTTGACTGGCCTGAGAGGAAAGCTGATGCTATGCGTGAAGCTGCCTTTGGGTATCAGGATTTGAAAAAGTTGGAAGTTGAAGTTTCATCGTATGAAGATGATATTCGTCAACCTTGCTCTGCTGCATTGAAAAAGATGCTAGCTTTATTGGAAAAGTGAGAACACTAGAATACCTGAAGGCTGCGACTTTGTCTTCTGTAATTTTATTTGCTTCAGCTGTTGTCAAGGAAAACAAGTTTTTTTGCAATTTCTATTTCCCCACTCTGTTGGAATTGGCGGAACATAAATGCACATTTAAGTTTTGTGTTTCAGGGTTTCACTGGGTTGAAAACATTCTTCTGATTGCTTCATAATTAAAGCATTTTAGTGATTATAGAGGTTCAGACTGAGTTAATTCTTCTGACAGATTCTTCAAGCAAGACTTAATTGAGTTATATTTTGTTCAAAAATTTGGCAGGTCTGAACGTAGTGTCTATAACCTGCTGAGAATGAGAGATATGGCAATGAGTCGCTACAAAGAATTTCAGATTCCAATTGATTGGATGCTTGATACTGGAATTGTCAGTAAGGTAACATGCTAAAATGCTAAAATAATCTTAGAATCCGTAAATCACAAATTCCTGTTACTTTACAACTTCTTGAGTCCCACTGCTTATAAGTTGAAGTGGTATTATGTTTTATTTCCTTCATGGAAATCAGTAACCAATGTTTTTAGTTGCAATGAGGAAGTTTATTCAGCTAAGATAGGTTGTTTATGTGTATTGTGTACAATAGAACTTCCCTATGTTATTTGGTTCTTATTCTTTTGAGAATTTGTGTAGTAAACTGCATCAGTGTGTATTGAATGCTTTCAATCTTTGTTTTCTGAGCCAAATTTAGCCTTGAAAAAGTGTTGGTGGATAATTAGTCAGAAACAAATGCAGACATGTACAGGTTACAGGTGAAGCCACATTCTCTTGTAATCTTTGTTAAGTATTTGTTAAGTATAGGTGTGGGTTTGATCTTGGAGATGAGATTTTTTGACTTTTCAAACTTCTCATTTATGTGACTGGCTAGGACCCCAGTTATATATATATATATATATATATATATATATATTTTGTCATAGCTTCATTACGCTCTTTTCTTGATATGTAAGATTTACAAGCAATTCTATTTGTTGTGATAGATGAAAGATCCCAAGGTGACACCTCAAAAGTTGGGCGCATAAAGTCCGTATTTCTCTGTTTAAGCATAATGGATTAGATCTTTAGAAGTGTTGTATTGACTTTTCAACATTCTCTCATATGTTTGGATATTACCCTACTTGCATTTTCATTTGTATTTTGACATAGCTTCGTTTTGCTATTTTCTTTACCAGTACAATAGTTGATGCTTATAAAGTTGTTTGTAATTTTCTTCACATTTCTGTCTCAGAAGTGTTAAAAGGTTCTAAATTCACATAAAAATATTTTCTTAGTCCTCTGTTTCTCTGTTACCAACAAATATTAGTTTGAAAATGTGATATGTTATAGTGAGAAAATACATGTGATCTAATAATTATGCTTTATTTGCATTTCACCTCATACAAGTATTAGTTTATCTCCCATGGAGTATCCCTAGCTTACTCATCCCGCCTCTTCGAGATGATTGCCTGCTTTGGCATTTGGCCGTTCATATGCCTGCACAATCTTCAAATCATGATCAGTATCGATAATTTCTTTGCTAACTGGGATTGGTGATTTCTATTATAATTTGAGTTTGATTACTTAAACTGATTTTAGGAAGTTGGTTTGTTTGGATAATCTCAAAGTTTTATATTTGAATGCAGATAAAGTTTGCTTCAGTAAAGTTAGCAAAAAAATACATGAAAAGAGTAGCTGTAGAGCTTGAGTCAATGGTATGCGCAGAAAAAGAACCTGCACAGGAGTTCCTGCTTCTCCAGGGTGTGCGGTTTGCTTTCAGAGTTCATCAGGCAAGTTCACCTATATCTTCATCTATTTCAAACAATTTTGCAATATTTTGTACTTACTTTACTAGGTTTTGTTGTTGCAGTTTGCAGGAGGATTTGATGCAGAAAGCATGCGTGCATTTGAAGAATTAAGGGATCTTGCTCATATGCACCATAAGAAATCACAAGATCGACAGTATGGAGTTTTACCAGCTACATAAAATTGCAACATATATTTTGAGGCCTGCTTTGTTCGTAATGTCATGCGATCAAATTCTACTAGAGAGATTATGACCTCTTTTGGAAGGCTGTACTTATGTCATGATAGCTTGTGGAAAAGGTTTTTCATTTCCATTTCGCAGTCAATGTGTATAACATTAAGTAAGCTTTAGCTAGGTCATAATATCTTGTTTCCAAATTTAATCAAAATGACAAAACCACTCTGATGGAAGAGATGCATCTTTTGTTTCTATCTTGATCATAGCTTGCAGGGAGCATTGCTTGGTTAGAATCATAAAAAAATGTAATATTGAAGCTTGAATGGGCATTATAATTAATATGAACATTGCTCCATAGAAAATGTTATACTGATTGGCACCCCAGGCCAATTTGAACCTCAGCAGAGGTAAACCTTACATTCAATCTCTTCAAACTCTTTTCTAGCACAAATAGTAGGTTGTGCATTCAGAAGGCATTGGTCATTACATTCTACTGGTCTTATATTCCACCTCTGCTTGATGTCACTGCCAAGTTTCATACATTTTATTACACTTGATACAATTCTCCACAATTGAAATCATATCCTATTCCCCAGAGGGTTTGTTCCCTTAAGTTTTCCAACTGATTGGCATGAAGATTGACTCTCCGGTGGTAAGAATTATGGTAATGGTTTAACCTGAAATTCTGCCAATAGATGCCAACGTCAAGATCAATAAGACAAGTGTGCTGGATGTATGAGGCCTGGCTGAAATTGAAGGTTCAACGGCATTTTTAGTCTGCTGAAATTGAAGGTCAAGCATGCTACTGAGCTTTTGCACAGCGTCATTTATTCAAAACTCCTACTTGCACACTTCCATGGAGTACTGTTTCTTTCATAATAAACAAATCATTATGCCAGGTTCAACTCAAATCCTCCACTAACCCCTTTCTCAAAATAAAAATTAGGACGCTGCACTTTTCAGCCTCCATAATGCTTTTTGCAACCTACACAATCTATAGCCCAAAAAATATTCACAGCTAACAGCAGGGTCCAATGAATATTTTTTTACTACTTAACTTGAACAATTATTAATTTATAAGTTTTTCTATAATTATTAAAATTTAAGATATAATTTAAGAAAAAATATAAAGGGAAGGGAAGACAATGTACAGTTGTGGCAAATTTATGGTTAAGCAGTGATTGCATACCTTCAGCCTCCCTTAGTTGTTTTAATATATTTAACTTCTACATTAAAAATATTGATTTTCTTAAACCATACA
>VCHN02003258.1:0-14601 GCA_007115665.2 Sequoiadendron giganteum
AAGTCAAGGTATAAAACTTGACATGTGGTTTCTACTATTGTTGGTCCAACCTGTATAGGTAACTTTATGGCTCCTTATGAGTCTCATTCATTATCATCATATGCTCGAATAGTGATTCATTTTTTTCTTCCAATCACCTCCTCGAAGTATCCCAAGTGCTTGACCAACTGAAGAGTACAAATTTTTAAGCCTATACCTCCATCTATCAAAACTCTCTTCACTTTATATTTTTGAATGTAGACCTCAAGATGTAATGCACAAATATAAAATATTTGAGATGGGAGGTCATTTTCTATGATATAAGGTGGTGGTTGATGCAATATGTCCTACCATTACCTGGAATTTTTTTGTATTTATATCAGTAGGTACATATGAGGATGAAAGAACTTTGTCCAAGACTTCTTTGTGAGTGGGAGAAAGTCTCAAGAGTTCTAGGATTGAGATTTGTGTGAATGATTTCTTGAGTTGGTCTATTAGACTATAATCTATAGGATTTGATTTCAATTTGGTTACAAAGGGGCTCCTTGGATGGTAACTTTCCCTCTTCGTGTGGTGACTCTACACTCAAGATTTGGTCCCTATATAGTGACAATAGAAATATGATGATCATTACATTATGTATTTCCTATGACATTTTCATAGGTGTGATTGAAATGATTGTAGACCTTTGAATTTCCAACATCATTCCCTTTACCATGATCGAGCATCAGATTCTTGTATATACCCAAGACATTATTTCCAGAATTTATAGAGTGTTGATCAATGTTTAACTCACCGTGATCTATGAGGTCTTGATTGACATTTTTAAGTTTCATACAGTTTAATGTTTTGTGCCTTTTGTCCGATGATAGTCACAATAGTCGTCATCCTTGTACCATGTGGGTTTGATTTGGGGTTCTTCATATTGTCTTAAATATGGAAGTGTTATCAAGTTTGTTTGGCTTAGTTTGTTCAAAATTGTTTCAATTGGTTTCCCTAAGGGAGTGTACTTGTTTTGAGTTGGGTAGTTATTTTTTCTAGGTGGTGGTCCTCGTAGATGTTTTGAACATGTTTCTGATTATTTTGTTGTGTGTTTGATTGAGATGGTGTGTTTATCATGAATTTTGCATCCACCACACCTTCATTAGTTACATTCTTATTTTTGGCCCATATATGGGGTTTGTCACTCAAACTAGATAGTTGGTTGTTATCTTTATAGATTTATACTAATCCTTTAGCGATGAGTGCTCTTTCAATGTTAAACCCTTTTGAGATGAGTTATTCAAAGGTTGATACACATTACATGCGTAATTGAAAATCAAGTTTTGTGTTATGATTGTTTGTGATTATTTCCACTTGTTGTTGTTCGGGGATGGGCCATTTGCACTTGCTCACCTTATGTCTCCATCTTTGTAGGAAGGAGGAAAAGGTTTCTCCTTTGTTTTTTTTGACAATGTATAGTTCATTTAAGGTGATTTCTACATCAATTTCATAAGAGAAGTGAGCTATAAATTGATCTATGATATTTTGAAATATTTTGATTCTAGGTGGTAAATATGAGAAGGTCATTCAATAGCTTTCCCACCTAAATTATGTGGAAAGAGGAACATAAGATATGAATCATTATAGGATACCTACATGCAAACTATGTAAAATTCTTGTATATGATCTTCAAAGTTACCATGTCCTTTATAATTGTCAAATTTTGGAATTTTGAAGTATGGGAGAAATGGTAACATCATTATGCTTTTGTCGAGTGGATAAGGACATAAGTCTTAGAAAAAATATGATTTCTTAGTCTTTCCCATTTTTATATCCTAGATTTTTATGTAAAACTTTGAATTTGCAAGGATATATTCATAGGAGGATTATTTTTTGGAGGATTGTAAGTGTTGTATTTTGGGATGGTAGATGAGTTGAATGTCAGATTTTGATATGGAGGGGCATTTGTGTTGTATGGATTGTATGAAGTGTATTGTGGTTAAGGATTCAATCGGTATTGTGGTGGAGAGGTGGATTATATGACCCATATTGTTGTTGGGGAATGATGTTTTGTTGTGGGTTTTATGGTTGGTATTGGGTATATTTCTGATGTTGGAGGTTTTGTTGATAAGCTTGTTGTTGTTGTGCAATGAGTTTTCGTTGTGCCATCAGTTGTTGATAAGCAACATTTTGTTGTTGTTGTGGGGATGTAATTTGTTGTTGTGAAGCAATGTATTGATGATGTTGAGGATGTTGTGAAATATATTGATGTTGTGGAATGATGTTTTGTTGAGGAGTTTGTTGATGATGGTGTTGTTGCATGACGTTTTGTTGAGTTTTTGATTGATGTTGTTGTGGGATGATGTTTTGTTGAGGTTGTTGATGTTGTTGTTGTGGGATGATTTTTTTTTATTGTTGATGGTGTTATTGAATGAAATTTTGTTTAGGATATTGATGATGTTGTGGGATGATGTTGTATTGAGGTTTTTGTTAATGATGTTGTTGTGGGATGATGTTTTGTTGGGGTTGTTGTTGATAATGAATTTTTTTCTGGGGTTTTTTTATGTTAGGAACATTCAAGTGTATGTTTTGTGAAGGTAGCTTTGTGGATGGATTCATCCCATAATTAATCATGGCTGGATTAGGTTGATTTATGTATGTTGGTGGGATGTTTTTGTTTGGAAATCCTAGGTTTGTTTGATTCCTTAGACCTTGATTGTTGTTTGACGAATTTACATATTAGTGCACAAGTTTTGTCAAATTCATTCCTAACATAGTGACCATAGGTTGACTTGGTACATTTTATGAAGGAGGTTTAGGTATTTGTTGTATAACATGATGTACCGAGGGTTCATTTTCGAGTGGATGATTCATTGATGTTATGTGTGTAAAGTATTTTTATTTTAGTGTGTTGACATCAAATTTTGTGGGAAGTTTAGCACCACCTTGTGCAAGTTTCAACATAGCATCAAGTTCTCTAACAAGATATGGTCTTGTGATATATCTCTAATAACTCTTCAGGAGTAAAATTCTTGAGGTTTGTTGGTGATGTCTTCTATGTAGACCATTTCAACTTGAGATGTTTGAGATTTTTGGAGTACTATACTCTTTAGGATCGTAACCAAGAATCCCTAGAGTTTTTCAATAAAACTCATGTTGGTAGGTACATTAGAACCACTAGGATTTGATTCCATGTTTTTCTTGTATTGAGATCTTATTTGACCATAAAATTTGTAGTAACCAAGTAGGAGGTATGGATTGTGACTTTGGATGCAAATTATTTTGTTTAAATGTTTATGTTGCTTCAAATTGGGCTAGTAGTGACACCTTAATCATTTTTGGACTAATTTTGGATGATGTTTGGATGAATGTAGGATATGGAGCCTTCAATTTAGAAGAAGTTTGGACTAGATTTTTTATTATTGTGTATTTGAGGACAATACTTGCTTTTGGTAGAAAAAAGAGTCCTAAGCTAAGGAAAATGATAATGGGATCACAAAATTTATGAGTAGACTAATGACTCCAAATTAGGTTAGCTCACAATTATTTAACATATTCAACTAGATACTTGAAAAGAGATTATTTTCCAAGAAATAAGCCAAACTAGGGGATGAGATGGAGATCTAAATCAAAATGATCAAATGTCAAAATTTAGGTTACTATTTTTAATGGGTTGTTTTTCTAGTGAGGTTGATGTGGTCTAATGATAACCTAAGAGGTGTTTAGCCAAGTCCAAAATGAAGATGACCAAAGGTTTGTTTGTTGCTACTTGGGATGATTAGGATAACTACAGGTTTGTTTTACATGAACCTTATATTTTCTAATGTCTGTTGGTCAAAATTCAAAATCTCTAGAAGTTTCTAGGGTTCTCTATTTTTAGTTGATAGACATAAGTTTTGAGTTATATTTTAAGGCATTGCACTATTTTAGATGAAAGTGTCGCAATATCTGCAAATGAGTCGATTTACAACAAAGTGTCACATTATTGAAATCAAAGGCATCGATTTATAAAATAGTTGATTTTCTCTAATACAAAAGCATCGAGATGCACAAATGTGCCAGGATGCAAATAGAAGCGCCATTTTGATAAAAATAGAAGCATTGATTTGTAAATAAAGGTGGTGCAGGATAATTGTCAAAAGTGTCACTTTGACCTAGAGATAGAGTTTTTGCAAGTTTATCATAAGTACATCTAGGGTTTTGAATTTTTGAGGTTTTATTTATGTTTATCTAATCTAGCAAGTGATACAAACAACAAAAATAACATGAAGGATTGACCCCAAGGATTTTTGGTAGAATTTCATGTGCCTTCTTTATCAAGACCATGGTAATTAGTATCACAAGTAGATTTAATAGTAAAAACACACCATAGATATACAATCCTATTTTAGTGGTAGATCAAATTATCAACCTATAGTGGACCCACTATGCCAAAGCTATACCTCTACAATTCATGAGTGACTAGAGTATGACAAGGTCATGTACCACCTTGACACCTCTCACCTTGACAAGAAAAGATCCTAACAAGGAATATCGATCACCTCAACAAGGGGAAGTACATGGTGAGTAACTTCATGCATTGATCCTTGTATGTTGGACCACTATAAATTGATGGTTAAAAAATGGTCTTAAAGGCTTCTAGATAAAACAATTTTATAGTGGGGGTCTACTATGAATAGATTGTCCATTCATTATGCATGAGTTGAGAGGGGTCTCCTCTCTTCTCATCACCTATACATGTCTCGATGAATCAATGATCATGAAGCTTGGATTGAAGGATGTTGGCCACTCCTTTGGGTACAATTTTTTTTTCTCCCCCTTTAAATAGCCTATCGAGAAACATGCTTGAGATCAAAAATTAGGGTGATGAGGCCCCCAAGTAAGTCTCTTATTTTGAAATAAATGACTATGGTGCTACTTTTGATCCAAGATCATTCTTAGGAGTCACAAAGGGAGAGCATACATAGAACACCACACCTTAAGGTGTATAAATATATTACAAACTAGTCATGTTTCTAATTTCCAAGATCGTACTAGGTGCAAGGAAAGAGCATACACACACATCAACTTACCAAACATACCATAAAGTTCTTTTTAAGTGTACCAAAATTCAAAGATGTGGTTCAATTTTTGAAACACCAAATCAAATGTGTAATTTGGTAAATTTTTAAACCCAAATTGAAGTGTGCAAGTTGTTTTTTCATTTTAGGTACACCAATGGAAAATGAGATTTGTAGGGTTCATTTTAGGTAACTAATTGAAATGTGAAGTTGTATTTTAAGTGCACCAAAAGTAAATGTGAATCCTAGATTAAATAAAAAACCTACAACACAACCCTTGGTAGTTTCTTACATTTTATTCTTCTCCCACCAATCGCCACATGCTATAAACTATTAGATAAAATAAAGAAAATAGAGAAATATTAAGGTTAGTTTAAATAAATATCTTAAATCAAACTACAAACCTTAACAAAATGGAAGTGATGTTTACCTAACATAAGTTTTGAGATTTGGATAGAATCATCACACTATCACTCAACAAAGGCATCACCCTTTTTCAAAAGCATCAAAATTTGAGCAAAGGCATCACATTGTCTCTACAAACAAAAATATAGAGTTTGAACAAAAGCACAACTTTATGGCAAAGGCATCGATCTTCTGATAGACAAATGTGTCAAAGTTCTACAAATGTGTCTACCTTTAACAAAAGAACCAATTTTTTTGACAAGAAAACAAAATGGTAAATAGTCAAATGTATCGAGCTTTAACAAAAGCATCAAACTTTGAGTTGCATATGCATTGATATTTTACAAAGGTGATACACTGTCTCAAACAAAAGTTTCACACTATCTCTATAACTTGTAGGTTGACAAAAACTTGACAAAAATAGTTAATATAGGGATGTGGGTCCCATTGGGCATGCCAAAATGTCGTATGGTTAGCATGAATGATCAAACAATAGCATAATTGAAGCAATTAGATCCTACAAATATTAAGGTCCTACAAGATTATGATCAAATAAGGCTATACTCAATGAAATCTAGTTAGCAACATCAAAATGATTCAAACAAAAGCATCAAAAGACATAATTCAAAGTAATTGAATCTAAAATAATGTCTAAAGCTTCAATCTCTTTAGGGGATTATGCTCCAAGTGTATGTGGATTACTCAAATTGGGCATAATCTATGTTGCAAAAGCTTGATGAAAGGTGTGATTCATAAAATAGATGCTAAATTTTTTAAGAAATGACTCAAGAATTATCGAGAATAAGGATTCTATGAAAATTGTGAATGAATTTCATGTTTAAAAGGGCTTGTTTTATAGATTTTAGGAATTTTGATCAGTGGTTGGGATTAAAAATGGAAATCAATGGATGAGAGAAGATCAAGGAGATAAGGGAAGATCAAGGAGGATTAATGGTTGATAATTCATGAGAGCCCAAAATATCCCTCCTTTCATGGAAAAGAGGTTGAAGATATTTTGAATTGGAGGGAAGAATTTGAATTTGAATTGAGAATATTCCATTTTTGAAAAAGGAATATTCTTTGTGCAAGTTGGAGGGTTGGAGGAAAATTAGTCAATTTGACAATTATGAAAATTATTTAATTGTGAGGATGATAGGAATTAAGATTTAATTAAATAATTGGGAATTATTTAGTCAAGTGAGGAATTGGTATTTTAATTAAATAATTGGGAATTATTTAATCAAAAGGGAGAAATTAGTATGAAAATAATAAATTATGATGAATTAATCAAATAATATTAATTATTCAAATTTAATTAAATAATTGTACATTATTTAATTAAATGGAGGAATTAGGATGATAATGAAGAAAATGGTGTGGTTGTGTGAAATTGAGATGTGTGATATATTCAGGACAATTTTAGGTGTCTACACTACCTAGTAATTAATAGCACTACACTACCTAGTAATTAATAGCACAATATCTAGACATTTCCCTCTACAATATTCCACTATACAAGATTGTCATCTTTCACCCTTTTTATACATGCTTAGTATTGATACATTAGGTAATTTATTGCAAAGAGTTAATGAATTACAACTAATATTTATAATTTCCCTTCCACATAATGATGATGTCAACAATTCATATTTTGTTGATAATAGCTTATTATTTATATTAAACTCAAAATAGAATTGGACAAACCATTAATATTTTTGATACGTATTGATCCATGTTAGAATATTAGTTGGCTCATCATAAAATATAGTTCTTAATAACCTAAGTTAGTTCTATGCATCATTAGTTCCCAAATACTGGAAACATACCTTGAACATGGAAAAACAATTATATATCTTGGCATTCCATTTATTTTGGGGTTGTCTCTTATTGATATGTGTAAATGGGACCTTAACAAGATTAAGAAAAAACTCTTTAGCTAGGGTAAGAAATTCCTTTCAATTTCTAGGAAACCCAAGTGGCAAACATAATCTTTCTTGTCACATGTGTATTTTCCTCTTGCTAGATACCATATAAAAAAGGATATGAATAATTGTTCAAATACATCTAACAAATATTTTGGAGATTTAAGTGGATGGTAATGATAGTTCTAGAACCACATCTTGTTCTAGTTGCATCCAAACTAGGTCCACAAATGTACTTGAAATTATAGATCCCAAAACTCAAGAATTATGCTTAATTTCTAAGAGGATTGTTAGAGCTTTCAAAGGTGTTGAACCATGGAAATTTGAATAACACATATAATTTATATAACGAAAATTAAAGATAAATAGAAATATGTTAATTGGTTGGATACGATTATTCTTGCATCATACTTCTAGATTAAAGCTTCCTTTCATATTCAACCCATTTAGAAAGCCTAGAAACAAGTGTCTCAATTCTTAAATTGGAAATCTAGTATTTATTATAACAAGGTATTTCTTCTTTTATTTGGTGGAATAAGCATATCCAATGTTAGGAAAGACCTTTAGCCATCAACTTTCCTAGATGTGAATATCACCTATTGAAGAAAGGGGTTCAATACTTTAATGATAGATGAGATTTATCTTTATTGCACTGGTATCCTTGGCAAGTCCTTAAAAATATTTTGGTCCAAGAAGAATTCCAATACACTTCTACATTTTGTGCAATCTTTTGTCTTGGGACCTAAATTATTTATTAAATTATCCACTCAAGCACCATGTAATTTATTCAAGGATTATTTGGGCCTCTTCTAGACACTTCCAATTATTGCCCTTTAAACAAATATATCTCCTCCTACAACCTAATATTTCTTTAATTCCTTTCCTTAATACTAAATAGAAGTGTAAATTCAGTCAAATAGAATGCACAAATATGGAATTCCTAAGATGATGTAAATGCTCAAATGATTGCTTAGAAGAATTTGCATTGCAAACAACCTATTGGTAAAGGACTCAAATGTTTTCTTGTTGAACCAAATATATTCCCTTTCTATCATTTAGATGAGACTATAAAACACTTATTTTGGGACTACATATTTGCCAAAATTCCCTAGTATTTTTTAGTGATTTTCCTACTATTTTTATCATTATTTGTTGGAAATAAGCATCATTTCCAATAGTTGTATAAGATAATATAGTAGCTAATTCAGTTTGACATGTTATTATTTTGCTCCAATTCCTTAAATTCTCCCTTACCTATGTCAAGATCCATATCTTTCCCAAAAAACATTAAACATATTTATCAAATTATTGCTCAATTAAAAGATTCATATTCTCACCTACAAGCCCAAAATTTTCAATTAAATGTTATTAAACCAAGGTTTAATTAGCTTGAACTAGTTTTTCAATAAATTCACCTTCAAAAATACCTAATAACTCCTCCTAGAGGTAATATCCATAAAAAAAAGTGTCAACCTTAGTGGCTACCCTTTGTGCCAGCTTACATAGATTGTTTGACTTTATTGGAATACCTAATTTCCCTACACTCATAGTAGGTGAAATTTGAAACCAATTGCTCCCATTTTATGGAAACAATTCATCAGTAGTATGCATCTCTAAGCCTTCATTTTAATGAATGATTATGAGGTGGGAGATGATGATTTTTTGTTGATATTGTTTGTTTAGTAACTAAAGGATGATGCTAGGGAATAGTATATGAACTTACTTGATCTTGTTCTTTCATCTTGGGAAATTTTTAATTAAAATTTTATAGACCAATTTGGTGATGAATTTGATCACAATATGATAATATAAGAACTTTCTAGTAATCAAAGAAATGATTCTATTTGTGACATATATTTTGGAGTGTCTTTATGCATTGGTTCAAGGTTTAGTTGTGTGGCTAATTTATTTTCATTTTTCCTATAAAGATATCTAGGAACACCCTTCTTGGCTGAAGTAGAGCCAAAGTAGTAGAGGAGTTTCTTGCTCTTGTTAGCTAGTTAAGATGACCCACAACTTGATCATGAATTTAGTATAATTCTAGCCTTATATTTTTTCCTTGGGGTAAATTATCAAATTTTACTTTATAGAGTTGTAGGATACAATTTTGAGCACCAAAATACACTTCTCCACTTTAAAGATAGGAGCAATGAGTTGTAGAAAATTTACTATAGTTTTTTTCCCCTACCATTTCATTTCTATAGGTTTAGGCTCAATTACATGTACTATATCAATTCATCAAATGTGGATTTATAATAGAACATAACACAATGAATATATATATGTAGTGTAGGAAAATGCATACCCTTGCATTTTCACACTTGTTTGGGCCCACCGTGCTTTATTTATCCTCATTTATGGATTAATTGGTCCTATTTTGTGTCCACAAACCCTATGAATTTCATCTTTTTTTGGCTAATCCTGACATTCTCCAATGCATAATTGATAATCCAATAATTCTTGAATTTGTGTGTCCCTAATTTTGGGTTGGGACTAAAATGCCACCTAGGGCGTCTTTGTTCCCACGAAGTCTCGAGACCCTGATTTTGAGGCATATTAATTGGGCCCCTTTTTGGTATCTGTTTCCCAAGTTTCATGACTTGGGACTAAGACACCACCTAGGGCGTCTTAGTCCTCCGTGAGTCATTTTTGGGATTTCAATTCAAATTCTGGCGAGATTTAGCCTCCTTTACTTAATGAATTCATAGGTCGACTTGGTGTGATGTAATTTTGGGATATTAAGCATAAGTATAAATACAAGGTTCATTCATTCATTTTCATCCTAGCAACTTGAGTATTGCTTCCTAAGGAAAATTTATGAGATCAAGAGCATTCAAGAGAAAATCATCAAGCATTTGGAGCCATCATCAAGATTCAAGCATAATATCAAAGAGCTTCTTGCATCATGTGTGTTATTGTGCTAAAATTTGTGATGTAGGGTTTTGATTCAAGCAAGAAAGAAATTCAAGATCTATCAAGCATTTGCTTTGATTCAAGATCCATATCCATTGTAGTCATTTCACATAAGTTTGTAGAATTTACAAGGGTTTGGTGAGTTGTAGTATTGCATGTTGTTCATTCACCTTTTCCATTCATTACTTTATTTCATTTCAACGTTTAATTACCAACCCATTCATTAACAATCAACAATTTTTTCCCATCTTGCATATTTATGTTTGTAGGTTTAGGTTGAAGTCTTGAAGATCATTTGGAGTGCAAAGTTGTAAAAGTTGCAAAGTTGCATCACAAAGTTGTCATCTTCATGAAAACTCACCTACAGCTCAGATCCGAAAGTTTCAAAGCCTGAGATCTGAGAAGAAGCAAGTGCAAACCTTGGAGCTTAGGATCACATTCAAAGTTCAAAAATGGGTATGTGTAGGATCATCATGGAAAAAATAGGCCCTTAAGTGGCAATGAAAATTCAAAAAATCAAACTTAAGCAACTTCACGTAAAAATTTGAATAAGTTATCTATATTATTTCAAAAATATGTAAGAATAGAATCTATATCAAATTGAATCTAGTTTCTAAAATACTAGGTTTATTTTTTATTTTTTAAAATCTATTTGGTGAAATTTTGAATTATCAATGTAGTAGTACTTAAATTTCAGGGAAAAAATAAGTAGGTGTCTGTCTGACCATCCTAACCACAATAAAATGATAATATTTTTTTATAAGAGTTTATATATAAGTAGAGGACTCATGTCCCGATGTGATGCATATTTTTTTGTAATTTTTTTCCAAGTAAATAATTAATTATGATTTTTTTATTAAACCTTTTAAAAAATATAAAAACTCGTGTGTTTGACCACCTTAACTTGGTCAAAACTTCATGAAATTCTTTTTTTTTTTAATCCTATAGTATGTGAAGCATAGAATGTGACACTTGTTTCAAATTCAAAAAATGTGATATCATTTGAAAGCTATAGATGTTTTTCAATTAGCCTATCAATCAGGACTTTAGTCATAATTTAAATAGAAAATAAATAATAATGATTTATTAAATTCAAAGTAAAGCATAATTTATTTTGGTAGAAAGTTGAGAATCTCCTTTAAAATCCCTTTTCATTTCATCAATTTTGGGTAAAAAAAAAGTCGTTAGCCACATGGGCCATCATATCACTTACATATCACCACGTTTTGGCCCATGATGATCCTACACATACCCAAATTCAAAACAAGACAAATACGTCACCATGGACATCATATTCCTCCCAAGCATATATTTTAGACATTCCTTCATATCTGGTTTCGACATTCGAAGATTTTGTATTTGCCCCAAAAAATAGCAGCGAGACTAATACGCCATTCTAGGTGTTTTAGTCCTCCATAACATATTTTGGTAGCTTCTTTACATTTTTGAAGTCCTCAGAACATCTCTAGACTTCCCAAGTACACATATCATATCTCCTTGTTGTATAATTTCATTATTTGCATACCTCATTTAGCTTGCATAGCTAGGGTTTGTAGGTTGAATGTTCATTTGTCTTTTCCAAGCATTTGCTTGGTGGTGAACCCCTTAAAGTTGAAAGAACCCCTTCCTAGATCCTCCTCATTGTGAATTGACTCACCTTGTGAGTTTGTTAGTCAATCCAATTAGGACTCCTAGGACATAATCAAATGACCTAGATAGAATAGGTAGTCCCCCGCTTCCTATTTTATCTACGGTTCATTTTGGTGAACCTGATGTCTTTGAACATTCTTTTTCTGATTTGGAGTCCATAAAAGTCCTAGATCTAGATTGCATTCATTATATCTTGCATTAGAAAAAGTGCATCTAGGGGTTCTTGCATCTTGCATTAGTGAAATTACATTTAGGGTTTCCTATATTTGCATTTGTGAAAGTGCATATAGGTTACAATTTTTACTTTCTTGCATCATTTCATTTCATTGAAAAACTAAAAAGTCCATTGTTTATCCTCTTAATTGAATTTAGAAACATTGTTATTGCATTAAAAATTGAAAAAAATGCATTCAAATCTTGCACTCAATTGCTTTTTATTAGTTGCTTTTCTTTACATCCATTTGCATAGTTTCCTGTTTCCAAACATTAGGTCCCTGGGTAGGAAACCTAAGAAATTTGTTATCAAACAAGAATTTGTTGTCTTTTGGAGAAAAACCCTTGCTAGGACTAAAACACTCTTCCTTGCATCTTAGTCCCTCTCAGGGTTTTTTCTCTAGAATCCTCTCTCTGTTGTTTTCTATCTGTTTCACTCCCTAAAACTTCATAATCTCACTAGGAGGACCAAGATGCCCTTACTGGCATCTTAGTACCTGTTGACTTTGACTCTCTAGTTTTTAGGGTCTACAATTGATTTTTTGTGTTTTGTGGGCTGCCTTCAATTTTTTGTTTCAGTTTGCAAAATAGTTGTTATCTCAATTTCTTTTATTTCATGTGCATTTGTTCAATCTTGCATCATGGATATGTGCTTTGGAAATTTGTGGATGTCCTTGAAATCTTTGGTAGATGTGTCAAGTTGTGCATTTGGTAATGATCCTAATGATATTTAACACAATTATGCTCGATCAACTCCTAATGCATGTCCTCCTCATGATGTTGACATCATTGGAGAAAATGATGTTACCATGAATATGTTCCTCAATGATTTCCTTAACAACCTTGAAGATAATGCATCCTTTTACCCATCCATGAAACAACCAAATCCCCCTACAATACCACCTCTTGAGATGTTTGGTTACTTACATCCTAAAACTAAAGTAAAAGTTGACCCTCAATTCCCTAAAACAGGTGAACCTGGTTCCTCTACACAAGTAAACACTCAACCATTTTATGATAACAAAGTAACAAACACTCCAATCAATCTCGAAGAAACATATGGATAAGGATTCACAATCTTGAGCAAACAAGGATGCGATACAACAAGCGAACATGAAATTCATCAACTCCTAGAGCAAGTTCCAACTACTTAAAACACAAAAGGGTTAGGATGTCAAGTTGTAGAATCTTGACATTCTCAATATTACATGACCCTTCTCATCACCTACCTTGGCCCATTCTTGTCTCACACTTAGTGGGGACAAGAGGTGGATGGCCTTGTCCTAGTAAGGCATTTGTTGTCCCTTCAGTTCGTTATCTACCTTTCGCTTATGCAATCTGAGATTGGGAGGTGGATGACTTACTTTATGTTGACTCGCCTATGCCTTACTAGAATTTTTCATTTTATTTTTTCTTTCCCTTACATGTGTGTATTGTGATCCCCAATGATTTTATGTTTGATGTTTCCCTCTCTCTGTGCATTCCTCTATTTGTACCTTCATTCTTCTCTATGTCGTAAGCTCTTCACCTTTTCATTTATCTTTTCCTTTCCTTTCATTTTTGTCTTTTGTTTTCCTTTCGGGGATGATGCAAGGTGTCAAGACACCTTATGTCTCTTCCATGTTGACCCAAAAGGCTTCTCTTTGTTTTCTCTCTCTTTGTGTCATTCTTCCAGTATGTGTATTTGTGCAATGATGACAATTCTGAGCTCTCTAATATTACTACAACAAAGACAAATACTAACCTTGAATCCATAGATCCCTTATGTGTTTCTGGGGGGGAAACCCTCTTTTCCTTTTCATCTCTTGGCTAGTTTAAAGTAATTTCTCACAACATGGCGTTAGCAATTTCTTTATAGTGGGGGCATACATTGGCATTATTTTTGCATGATTTCATTTGCATTTTATTTTCATGTTCCTTGATGTGATTTTCTTACTTTATACGATGTGTTTTCCTCTTTGTGGTGACATTGGGAGTAATGTCCTTCAAGAGTGTGATCTATCTTAGCATATTACATTCCTCTTAGTGGTGATGTGACACACTGCATTCCTTAAGTTATGAATATTTTATCCTTTGATTGGTCCTGGAGACATTAGGAATAATGTTCCCTAATATTAAGACCTTGCATGAACTAAGCAAAATCCCTTCGAAAATCTTTCTCGTTGTGTTGCATTTTCTCTTTTTGTACCTTATTAAATTTATGGAAGTATTCCTTTGATATGGTCCCCCTAGGGCTCACCTAGTGAGCAACTAGCTTCACTAGCCCTTGTGAGCATGCATTTTTGTACCTTATTAAAGTCATGGAGGTATGAATTTGATATGGTCCCCCTGGGGATCACCCAGTGAACAACTAGCTTCACTAGCCCATGTGAGTGTGCATTTGTGTACCTTATTAAAGTCATGGAGGTATGAATTTTATATGGTCCCCCTGGGTCTCACCTAGTGAACAACTAGCTTCACTAGCCCTTGTGAGCATG